>QNTS01000303.1:955255-989540 GCA_003317085.1 Hucho hucho
TGACCAAATACTTATTTTCCACCATAATTTGCAAATAAATTCATAAAAAATCCTACAATGTGATTTTCTGGATTTTTTTTCTTCATTTTGTCTGTCATAGTTGAAGTGTACCTATGATGAAAATTACAGGCCTCTCTCATCTTTTTAAGTGAGAGAACTTGCACAATTGGTGGCTGACTAAATACTTTTTTTCCCCACTGTATACTGAGATCATGTGACACTTAAATAAAGTCCACCTGTGTGCAATCTAACTAATTATGTTACTTCTGAAGGTAATTGGTTGCACCAAATCTTATTCAGGGGCTTCATAGCAAAGGGGGTGAATAAATATGCACGCACCACTTTTCCCTGTTTAATTTTGTTTTGTTTTTTGAAACAAGTTATTTTTTTCATTTCACTTCACCAATTTGGACTATTTTGTGTATGTCCATTACATGAAATCCAAATAAAAATCTGTTTAAATTACAGGTTGTAATGCAACAAAGTAGGAAAAACGCCAAGGGGGATGAATACTTTTGCAAGGCACTGTATACTCATCTCGGAATAATTGTTTCAAAGTTGGAAAGAAATCCAGACAAAACACATCACAACTTTAAATACTTATATTATTATAACATTTCCCAATGGCTCTCGTTGGCCCGAAGCCCAATAGAGGGTCCTGCCAGATTTTCCTGCAGTGATTGGGATTTTACTGCGTTACATTTCATAATCTTTAGAAAATATTTTTTCTTTATTTAACCTTTATTTAACTAGGCAAGTCAGAGAGATGTTTGGTTTGACTTGATACTATAAAACATATTTTCACATAATGAGAATGTGTCATGTTGTTTCCCACTATTAGTTGTTTTCGGTAGCGCATCCCCATATCTAATTGATCAGCTGATGTCAAAGCTGAAATGAGTATGACATAGGGCCATTTAATGTATACTTGATTTTCGAAATGTACTATTAAACTTATTTTTTCTTGCATACTCAAACGGACTGATATTAAGGACACAAGTATGGATATTCTGACACGGACAATGTTTTCCACCTCCATCAACAAAACACCAAACGGAAAGGGAAAGGTGATACCTAGTGAGTTGCACAACTAAATGTATTCAACCCGAAATATGTCTTCCGCATTTAACCCAACCCCTCTGATGGAATTTGTCATGGAAGAATGGTGTTGCATCCCTCCAATAGAGTTGTAGAATGTATTCCAAGGTGCATTGAAGCTGTTCTGGCTCGTGGTGGCCCAACACCCTATTAAGTCATTTTATGTTGGTGTTTCCTTTATTTTGTCGGTTACTTGTACAAAAAAGTGAACACCTTTATTTTCTGTGAATATTTACATGCATAACATTTTACATGTATTATTATAATAATTCTACGTCGTCACATACAGTGCCTTCGGAAAGTTCAGACCCCTTGACTTTTTCCACATTTTGTTACATTACAGCCTTATTCTAAAATGGATTAAATTAACCATTCCCTCAGAAATCTACACACAATAACCCATAGTGACAATGTGAAAACCAGTTTTTATACATTTTTTCACATTTAAAAAAAACTGACATCAAGTGCATCCTGTTTCCATTGACCCTCCTTGAGATGTTTCTACAACTTGTTTGGAGTCCACCTGTGGTAAATGAAATTGATTGGCCATAATTTGGAAAGGCACAAACCTGTCTATATAAAGTCCCACAGTTGACAGTGCATGTCAGAGCAAAAACCAAGCCATGAGGTCGAAGGAATTGTCCGTAGAGCTCAGAGACAGGATTGCGTCAAGGCACAGATCTGGGGAAGGTATAAAAACATGTCTGCAGATTTGATGGTCCCAAGAACACAGTGGCCTCCATCATTCTTAAATGGTTGAAATTTGGAACCACCAGACTCTTCCTAGAGCTGGCCGCCCGGCCAAACTGAGCAATCGGGGGAGAATGGCCTTGGTCAGGGAGGTGATCAAGAACCCGATTGTACCACTGACAGAGCTCTAGAGTTCAACTGTGGAGATGGGAGAACCTTCCAGAAAAACAACCATCTCTGCAGCACTCCACCAATCAGGCCTTTTTGGTAGAGTGGCCAGACGGAAGCTGCATGTTTTTTAAACCAGGTGTGAACCTTTTATGCCAGGAAAGTATGTTGAATAAAATAAATGTCATGACAGGCCTTATGGAAATGTAACATTTGTGTGTAAACTTTCCAAACATCGACAAAGCAACATACACTAGACAAGGTGGGATCTTTTTGTGTCAATAATAATAAATAATAATAATTAATTATGCAACAAATGTAGGTGGAAATGCTATTATGTGCAAATATTGATATATCAAACTAAACTTGGAGTCATGCGATGTTCTGTGGTCCTTCCACTACGAATTCGTCCGCCGGGAAAGCATCCATTTATTAGACTATAGATTAAATAAGTGATGAACTTCACAGGGTGGTGAAAGTGCAAGGTGCTAAGCTTGATGCACCTTTACAATAAACATCAAGGGTCTTATTCTGGTGACATGATCATCGATGCATGGTTGCCGTTTGACAAATAAAAATAAACTGCCTCTTTTGTTGATAATAATCTCATCATGTAGGCTATACCCACACTGTATCTGGGAGCTGTTGGCTAGAGCAAATGTACCAATACGAGAGTGGCCACACTCGCTATGCAACACTTTTT
Organism: Hucho hucho; assembly: GCA_003317085.1. NCBI lineage: Eukaryota > Metazoa > Chordata > Actinopteri > Salmoniformes > Salmonidae > Hucho > Hucho hucho. The sequence goes on from QNTS01000303.1 coordinate 957,915, forward strand.
TTGTGAGAAAACCATCAGTAGAGTACATGGGAATTTAACCGCAAAAGCAATTTTTATGTGCACTACGTTATCACGCAACAAGTCAACTTGATGGAAACACATCACTGGTGGGAAAATGCACATATTGTTTTTATGCATTTGTTTTATATTTACATGGAAATCAGTTGCCAATTGGATGGAAACCTGCTACTGATGTGAAAACATGCCCTTTTGAGTTTTGTCAAGGATGCACCATACAATATCTATTGGCAAATTTGTTCCAGACCTGGAAGAAGAAAGTTATTGTTGACCTATTCAAATAAATGTTATTGGTTTGTGTGCTACAACCATCTGTCTTTCATTGGTCAATTCGCCCAAAAGGCTCCTTAACAGCTTCTACCCCCAAGCCATAAGACTGCTGAACAATTAATAAAATGACCACCCAGACTATTTACATTGACATCCCCCCCAACCCGACTAACCTGTACCCTCGCACATTATAGTTATTTTATGGTGTTACTTTATATTTAATATTTTACTTTAGTTTATTTAGTCATTATTTTCTTAACTCTATTTCTTGAACTGCATTGTTGGTTAAGTAAGCATTTCACGGTCCACACCGGTTTTATTCGGCGCATGTGACAAATACAATTTGATTTGATTTGAAGGGCTATGAAGATGAAGGGCTAACAGAGATAAAAGTGGATTCAAGAAAAGCCAAACAATTTGGAATAAAGGGAGAATAATCAGTCCTCAATCTTTGACACCAAAAAAGGAATTCACAGTTATTCATGGTGGTGAATGTGTTCTAATGTGATAGGAACATGAGTGTGAAAATGCCACCTCACTCAGTGACAGTGATTGACTGGTGCTACAATAGAAAGAAATTAACTATATCATGTAAACTTTTAATGAACCTCCTGTAAAAAGACTGTCAAACCAATTTTCCTTTTAAATACTCTATTAAAGAAAATACATTGTGTTCATGTAACGTGATCACTTTTGATTTGATATGCTAATGCCATGAAAATAAACTTTTCTGATATGCAGGACTCCCAGTATAAAATGACCGGCCTGACGACATTTAAAGATGCCTCTGTCGTTAGGCTTGATCTGATGCATAAACTCTGTCACCCACACGTAAACGCTGTCACCCACCTGCAATCTAGTAGTTTCAAGCTCACTGAAGAGGCTAACGCATGCCTCATAGCCTCAGAAGAGGATGCTGCTACCACCTCTCCTGCTCTCGCAGGTGCCATTTGCCAGGATTGAAGTGGAGACAACACAGGCCTAAAGGCAAGCTGTATTGCAAGATGAAACTATGGCAACTCCGTTGTCACTGAGATGGCAGTAAACCGGGACAATGCCTGTCCAAAAGCCAGGCAGGCGAGAGGGAAATGTTCACATTAAGCCACTGTCTCGCCCTACTCTGCGCAGCCGCCTCCTCCTAAAGAACGTGACGGCGCAGCACGCCACATCCACTTAATGGCATCTCCTCTTGAATTTCATTAATTTCTTTTTTTTGTTTTATTTCTTATATGCAAACAGGCCTCAGGCTGTGTATCTTGAAAAGCGGAGGCTTTGCCGGGAACATTAGGCACAAGGAGCCTAGAGAGTTGGGTGTGTGCGCATGTATGTAGATGCAGATTTAAAGTGCTGCTGGAGTTTGTAGGACAGGGGCATTGGGGGGTAAATTATGTGTTTGGGAAAGGTGTAATATAGGGGTTGTGGTAATGACGGAGTCAGAGAGAGCTGAATATCAGTTCTGGTACAGCACAGTGTAGATCCTCCACCGAAATACAGACACATGCGCACAGCTGGGAGGAACATTATCAGACTAAATATGGTGGTTGTACTCTTCTACACAGTGGCAGGAGGGTATATCCCAAAAATACAGTGTGAACCTCCGAAATGCAAGCAACCATTACATTATCGGTGGAAACTGGGTGGAGTTTCTAGAAATATTGGTTCATAACATTGTTTTTTGAATGCTGGACTCGATATAACATGATTGATGTGGAACAATGTTGAATTAAAGTATAATACTTACAATACAGCCAAACCCAAACTACAGCGGATTAGGCACTGTCCTGGTGAAGTTATGGCATGACATGACATTATATTTCCATGGCAAGCTCCAACCATCCACCAGGGGAAACACAAGTGCCTGTTACCATCAAGTAGTGATGGGCATTCCGAGTCTTTTCAGTTAGTCGGCTCATTTGGCTCCGTTCATGTAAAAGAGCAGGCTCATTTGGCTCCTAAATGGCTCCTCGTTCAAAATGCTTAAAAATCTTCCTAAAACCATGAAAAAATTGCAGATCTCCAATGTAAAGCCCAAAAGGTAGGCTACCATTATGTCAGATCATGAAATGCGGGTTCAAATGTTTTTTTTCTGGCCAAATTATTAGAGGCCTGCACAAAAAATTAAAACATTTACTCACTGAACAAATCAGCGTGGACCAGATTGACATGCTCTCCCCACTATTTATTGTTTCTACAGTGAGGATTAACCCTCTTTGTATAATTAGTTTGTAATTTATCTGCAGAAAAATGTTTTGAGCTCAAAAATCAGTAGTAGCAGTATGCAAACAGTATGCGAATCGATTCCCGATGTTCACCAAAAAGGTCTGTTCAAAAAGAGCCATTTGTATGCGAACAAACCATCACTATAATCAAGGGCTAAAAGCTTGAGCTAAGGCCCTGAGCATCGCGGGTTCAATCCCAGTGCTAGGCACTAGTTTTTCTGTTTTAACCCTATCCCAAACCTTAACTCTAACTCTAACCTTACCACTCAGAATGAATGCCTAAATGTAATTTTAACCCTTTCACAAACCTTAACCGTAATGACTCGGAAGTAATAGCTAAGCTTAAAAGGTTGAGTAAGTTAGAATTGCATCCCCAAATGTACCCACATTCTCCCTATTAGCTAAAAATATTATAATTAAAATCCATTTTAGCTGTCGTGCTAGCTCTTCGGTCCAAATCTTGCATTGAATCATTGGAATTTGTTGTACTATGCAGACCGTTGCCTCCCTTCCGAGACACGTGTTGCTAGGCAACTCTCTGTACTTGCCCGGGCAGGCCCCTGTTGAAGCCATTGTGAGAAACTTGCTAGCAAACGTTTGTGCTATGAAACAAAATAAATACTGCACTCTGACCCACAAAACAAATTTGATAGATTCATGTTAGACAAAACAAGGAAAGTGAACTTCAAAACGTGATGTTGTTTTATTGGAATCTGCTTACTTCTGAGTAGGCAGCAGCTACTCTTCCTGGGGTCCAAACAGGAAGCTTGACTGACAGCTAACAGACAGCACCACACTGCGTAATTAAAAGGGAACACGCCGCAATCTCAAATGCCTGTAGTTATGACAAATGTCTCGATTTGGGAATGGGATGGGGATCAGCGTTTTCAATATAACACCTCAGACACAGCATTAACAACATGAGACAAATCGCAGAGCTGAAAAGGACCAATACTTTAGGACTACATTTCAGCTTTGTGTTAATATCCCTAATATCCCTAAATATCCCACTTTATTGAGTCAATGACGGCTTACCCTATCATTACCCAAAATCTAACATGGTTTTACTGTTGTGAATTAGTCAATATAATGCTAGTACTGTACAACCATGAAAGGGGCAGTGCAGTCAAAAATGTGTTTCTCCAGTTTTAATTGTATTTGGTATTCCCACTCTGAGGTGGAAATACCGCTGAAATTGTGAAAATTATGATGTGTAAAAAAAAAAAAAAAAAAAGTACCTGACATTTCAGCCTGTACAGGTGGGATGGAGATTTTGGCACACAGCATGACATCACAATCTGATCAGATTATTCTGACCAATGACCAGTCATCTTTTCTTTGCATATATAAATGCAACATTCAAAATGTTGGTCTCAGAGGAGTATTTCTGTCTGTAATGAAGCCCTTTTGTGGGGAAAAAGTAAGTCTGATTTGCTGGGTCTGGCTTCTCAGTGGGTGTACCTGGCTCCCAAGTGGGTAGGCCTATGCCACCCACCCATGGCTGTGCCCCTGCCCAGTCATGTGAAATCCATCCATTTTTTTATTTTATTTCACCTTTATTTAACCAGGTAGGCAAGTTGAGAACAAGTTCTCATTTACAACTTTGACCTGGCCAAGATAAAGCAAAGCAGTTCAACACATACAACAACACATAGTTAAACATTGGAGTAAACACAGACAGTCAATAATACAGTAGAAAGAAAATGAATCTATATACAATGTGTGCAATGAGGTAAGATAGGGAACGTAAGTCAATAAATAGGCCATGGTGGCGAAGTAATTACAGTATAGCAATTTAAGACTGGAATGGTGAATGTGCAAAGTAAAAATACTGGGGTGCAAAGGAGCAAGATAAATAAATGAATACGGTAGGAGATGAGGTAGTTGGTTGGGCTATGTACAGGTGCAGTGATCTGTGAGCTGCTCTGACAGCTGGTGCTTAAAGCTAGTGATTTTTGTAGTTCGTTCCAGTCATTGGCAGCAGAGAACTGGAAGGAAAGGCGGCCAAAAGAGGAATTGGCTTTGGGGGTGACCAGTGAGATATACCTCCTGGAGCGCGTGCAACGGGTGGGTGCTGCTATGGTTACCAGTGAGCTGAGATAAGGTGGGGGTTTACCAAGCAGGGACTTGTAGATGACCTGGAGCCTGTGGGTCTAGCGACAAGTATGTTTCGAGGGCCAGCCGACTAGAGCATACAGGTCGCAGTGGTGGGTGGTATAAGGGGCTTTGGTGACAAAGCGGATGGCACTGTGATAGACTGCATCCAGTTTGCTGAGTAGAGTATTGGAAGCTGTTTTGTAGATGACATCGCCGAAGTCGAGGATCGGTAGTTTTACTAGTGCAAGTTTGGCAGCATGAGTGAAGGATGCTTTGTTGCGAAATAGAAAGCCGATTCTAGATTTAATTTTGGATTGGAGATATTTAATGTGAGTCTGGAAGGAGAGTTTACAGTCTAGCCAGACACCTAGGTATTTGTAGTTGTCCACATATTCTAGGTCAGAGCCGTCCAGGGTAGTGATGCTTGTCGGGCGGGCGGGTGCAGGCAGCGAACGGTTGAAAAGCATGCATTTGGTTTTACTAGCGTTTAAGAGCAGTTGGAGGCCACGGAAGGAGTGTTGTATGGCATTGAAGCTCGTTTGGAGGTTAGTTAACACAGTGTCCAAAGAAGGGCCAGAAGTATACAGAATGGTGTCGTCTGCGTAGTGGATCAGAGAATCGCCGGCAGCAAGAGCGACATCATTGATGTATACAGAGAAGAGAGTCGGCCCAAGAATTGAACCCTGTGGCACCCACATAGAGACTGCCAGAGGCCCGGACAATAGGCCCTCCGATTTAACACACTGAACTTTAACACACTGCAAAGTAGTTGGTGAACCAGGCGAGGCAATCATTAGAGAAGCCAAGCCTGTTGAATCTGCCGATAAGGATGTGGTGATTGACAGAGTCGAAAGCCTTGGCCATGTCAATGAATACGGCTGCACAGTAATGTCTCTTATCGATGGCGGTTATGATATCGTTTAGTACCTTGAGCGTGGCTGAGGTGCACCCGTGACCAGCTCGGAAATCGGATTTCACAGCGGAGAAGGTACGGTGGGAAGTGGTCAATGACAGGTTTATTAACTAGGCTTTTGAAGACTTTAGAGAGGCAGGGCAGGATGGATATAGGTCTATAGCAATTTGGGTCTAGGGTGTCATCCCCTTTGAAGAGGGGGATGACCGCGGCAGCTTTCCAATCTTTTGGGATCTCGGACGACACTAAAGAGAGGTTGAGCAGACTGGTAATAGGAGTTGCAACAATGGCGGCAGATGGTTTTAAAAAGAGAGGGTCCAGATTATCTAGTCCATCTGATTTGTACGGGTCCAGATTTTGCAGCTCTTTCAGAACATCTTCTATCTGGATTTGGGTGAAGGAGAAGCTGGGGAGGCTGGGGAGGCTTGGACAATTAGTTGCGGGGGGGCGGAGCTGTTGGCCGGGGTTGGGGTAGTCAGGAGGAAAGCATGGCCAGCCGTAGAGAAATGCTTGTTGAAATTTTCTATTATCATGGATTTATCGGTGGTGACCGTGTTACCTAGCCTCAGTGCAGTGGGCAGCTGGGAGGACGTGCTATTGTTCTCCATGGACTTGACAGTATCCCAAAACGTTTTGGAGTTAGAGCTACAGGATGCAATTTCTGTTTGAAAAAGCTAGCCTTTGCTTTCCTGACTGACTGCGTGTATTGGTTCCTGACTTCCCTTAACAGTTGCATATCGCGGGGACTATTCGATGCAATAGCAGCAGTCCGCCACAGGATGTTCTTGTGCTGGTCAAGGGCAGTCAGGTCTGGAGTGAACCAAGGGCTGTATCTGTTCTTAGTTCTACATCTTTTGAAAGGGACATGCTTATTTAAGATGGTGAGGAAGTTGCTTTTAAAGAACGACCAGGCATCCTCTACTGACGGAATGAGGTCAATATCCTGCCAGGATACCCGGGCCAGGTCGAATAGAAAGGCCTGCTCGCAGAAGTGTTTTAGACAGTGATAAGGGGTGGTCGTTTGACCACGGGCCCATAGCGGATGCAGGCAATGAGGCAGTGGTCGCTGAGATCCTGATTGAAAACAGCAGAGGTGTATTTGGAGGGCAAGTTGGTCAGGATAATATCTATGAGGGTGCCCATGTTTACAGATTTAGGATTGTACCTGGTGGGTTACTTGATGATTTGTGTGAGATTGAGGGCATCTAGTTTAAGTTGTAGGACTGCTGGGGTGTTAAGCACATCCCAGTTTAGGTCACCTAACAAAACGAACTCTGAAGATAGATGGGGGGCAATCAATTCACATATGGTGTCCAGGGCACAGCTGGGAGCTGAGGGGGGTCTATTGCAGGCGGCAACAGTGAGAGACTTATTTCTGGAGAGATTAATTTTTAGAATTAGAAGTTTGAACTGTTTGGGCATAGACCTGGAAAGTATGACAGAACTTTGCAGGCTATCTCTGCAATAGATTGCAACTCCTCCCCCTTTGGCAGATCTTGGCGGAAAATGTTGTAGTTGGTTATGAAAATCTCAGAATTTTAAGCCAGGATTCAGACACGGCAAGGACATCAGGGTTGGCAGAGTGTGCTAAAGCAGTGAGTAAAACAAACTTAGGGAGGAGGCTTCTGATGTTAATATGCATGAAACCAAGGCTTTTTTGATTACAGAAGTCAACATGGGGACTGGGGACACGCAGGGCCTGGGTTTACCTCCACATCACCCGAGGAACAGAGGAGGAGTAGGATGAGGGTACGGCTAAAGGCTATCAGAACAGGTCGTCTAGTGCGTTGGGGACAGAGAATAAAAGCAGCAGATTTCTGGGCGTGGTAGAATAGATTCAGGGTATAATGTGCAGACATGGGTATGGTGGGGTGCAGGTACAGTGGAGGTAGGCACAGGCACCGAGTGATTGTAAGAGTGGTTGCATCTCTGGAGGTGCTGGTAATACTGGGTGAGGTCACCGCATGTGTGGGATGTGGGACAAAGGAGGAATCTGAGGCATGTAGAGTGGGCCTAGGGACTCCACTGTAAACTAAAACAATGATAACTATCCTAAACAACAGTAAACAGGGCATGTTGACATTTGAGAGAGACATAAAGCGAGGCATAAAGCAAACACAGGTGTTGATTGGGAGAGCTAGCTAAGACAACAACGGGTAAGACCACAACAGCTAAGACAACAACAACAGGTAAACTGGCGATGAATGGGCAAAGAGGGTTGGTTAGCTACACACAGGGCCTGAGTACGCGGCTGGGGCCGACAGATAAACCAAAAATAAACAGAATGGAGTACCGTGATTAATGAATAGTCCTGCAGGCATCAGCTATGTAGCCGAGTGATCATAGGGTCCAGTGAACAGCAATAGATGGGACAGGGAAGCCGCGAGGTAGTCGTTACTACGCCGGCACGCAGGAGACATGGCATTTAAAGTTAGAGTTAGCAGGCCGGAGTTGGTAGAACCGTCTGCTCCGACGTCCGACAGAGGCCAGTTGCAGGCACAGCGGATAGAGTAATCTTTGGCAGACCAGTCGAGGTGGTACGACGGTGCGTCGTGTCGAGAGGGATCCAAGCCAGATGGCGAAAGAGGTATTGTTGTTGTGGTACTTTCCTTTGCTAGCCGGGAAATGCGCCTGGCTCGCGGCTAACTGGAGCTAGCTCCGGGGCAGGGGCGTTAGCCACTATAGCCACTCGGTAGCAGCGATGAATCCGGTGCCAGGGTCGAGAGCTCACGGCAAGGAACCGGTGGAGTAGTGGGTTCTAGCCGTGTTTGGGAGGAGGCCGGGAGGTGGGCCTGGCTCAGGGCTGGGTCACTCAGTGGCAGCTAGCTAGCTGTGGAGATCAGTGGTCCAGGGTTTACGGCAGGGATCCGGCATTGTAGTGGAGAAACAGACCGATGGTGGTAGGCTGGCGAGTATTATCCAAGCTAAATAAAGGGCTGGTGTCTGTGCAGAAGGTAAAGGCTGCTAGCAGTGGCTAACAGTGATTGAATAGCTAGTTAGCTCGCTAGCTTCCGATGGAGTTCTGTCTAAAAAGCTCTAAAAAATAGCGGTTCCGTAACATATTGGGTGAGGCAGGTTACCGGAAGGTATATTTAATATAAAAAATGGAAAAGAGATTGAAAATAAATTTGAAATATATACAAAAAAGACGAAAAATACAAAAGTACACGAGGGGACGAACAAGAACACGTCTGCACTGCTACGCCATCTTGGATAGGGCCTAATGAATTTATTTTCAATTGACTGATTTCCTTATGAACTGTAACTCAGTAAAATCTTTGAAAGTGTTGCATGTTGTGTTGATATTTTTGTTCAGTATATTTCAATTTGTATCAACACGCCCATATGACCAGACTGAGCATTTTGATGACAAAAGGAAGCAGAGGGAAATAAATTATAACATTATATTTGTTGTTATTTTCGTGCTACAGCAGTTCGGAAGGTGAAACTGACAAGAAGAAGATGGAGGCAGGGTCGAGGGAACAAGGAAAAACTCTGGGGAAAGAGAACATGGTGGGTGTCAAGTACAAAAATGGAAAGCTGTACTATAGTAGCTCAGAATGTGAAACTGATGAGAGTTACATGGAGTTTGAAAGAGTTGAATAGCGAGAAGATTGTTTTTAAAAAATGGAGGAGCGGATTCAGAGCTGCAAGGTGTGGAGGTTGATGTGTCTGTGAAGAGTGGGAAGAAACAAAAGGATGAAAAATAGGAATCTGGCCCAGAGGGAGTGAGGTTTTTGGAGAAAATGGATCCTTGCCTTCTGGCTGATCCATATGTGGTGTCAGTTTGGGTGAAGAAGAGTTTGGGGACTGTTGAGTAAGTGAAAGCAACCTGGTCTCAGAGCATTTTGTATTATTCTGTACGTAGATTCAATACACTCCATTTAGTATGATATGTTATGTTTCGTATGATATGTATTAATTTGTGGATGTCCATCACCCATTTCGTATGATATGTTATGAATTATACACTGAACAAAAATATAAACGCAACATGCAACAATTTCAAAGGTTTTACTGAGTTACAGTATGGATATCTATGGATATCACATGACTGGGAATACAGATATGCATCTGTTGGTCACAGATACCTTAACAAAAAAAAAAGTAGGGGCGTAGATCAGAAAAAATGTCAGTATCTGTTGTGACCACCATTTACCTCATACAATGCAACACATCTCCTTCACATAGAGTTGATCCGGCTGTTGATTGTGGCCTGTGGAATGTTGTTCAACGCGCTGTGCAAAGTAAATTAATATTGGCGGGAACTGGAACACGCTGTCGTACACGTCGATCCAGACCATCCCAAACATGCTCAGTGGGTGGCATATCTGGTGAGTATGCAGGCCATGGAAGAACTGGGACATTTTCAGCTTCCAGGAATTGGGTACTGATCCTTGTGACATGGACCATGCATTATCATGCTGAAACATGAGGTTATCTCATCACAGTATCTCTGTGCATTCAGATTGCCATTGATAAAATGCAATTGTGTTTGTTGTCCGTAGCTTATGCCTGCTCATACCATAACCGCCACCATGGGGCACTCTGCTCACAACGTTGACATCAGAAAACCGCTAGCCTACACAATGCCATACACGCTGTCTGTCATCTGCTCGGCACAGTTGAAACCAGGATTCCTCTGTGAAGAACACACTTCTCCAGTGTGCCAGTGGCTATTGAAGGTGAGCATTTGCTCACTTAACTTATGATGACGAACTGCATTCAAGTCAAGGTCTCGGTGAGGATGACAAGCATGCAGATGAGCTTCGCTGAGATGGTTTCTTACAGTCACCTTTTCTCCTGTTGTTTATTAAAATACTTTTCATTGAAATCATACGGTTTGGTTTCAATACTTCAAAACCAAATGGTAGGTCCAGGTAGTCACAAAAATAGATAGGTGTTGGTTAAATTGTGATTTGGAGCCACAGTTTTTTTCCCTTTTTTGCGAGGAGTGGTTTTTAGTGGAGTGTTGGGAAAGGACATGGCGCACCAGCACCGTTCCATGAGCAATGAGCGGGATTTCCAACCGCTAAACTCTGCTCACATACATAGGCTGGAATGCGGTTTTAACCAATCAGGATTCAGGATTAGTCCCGCTTGTTGGGTATACTGGGTGGTTCGAGACCTGATTGGCTGACAGCCATGGTATATCAGACTGTATACCATGGGTATGACAAAACATGCCTTTTTACTGCTCTAATTACATTGGTAACCAGTTTATAATAGCAATAAGGCATCTCGGGGGTTTGTGGAATATGGACAATATACCACAGCTAAGGGCTGTGTCCAAGAACAGTCCATTAGCCGTGGTATATTGGCCATATACCACACTTCCTCGGGCTTTATTGCTTAATTATCTGCCTATGAGTGATCATTATTGACATTCATGTTTATTCCCCAGATATACAAGTGTCCTCTCACATCATGTCTGTATCGTTTGTTCCTTTTCTGATCCAGAAAATAACTCACAAAAGCCATGTCTGCAGCATGTGTTGTTTGCGGTCAGCAATTGTTCTTTTATTTTTACCCTGAAATGATATCCTTGCGTTCTATGACACCGAAAATTACATCTTCACCAAAACATGTAGTTTTCGACAAGAATGCTGTTGAGGCTTATTGAATGAAGCCTATTATTTAAGGGATAGTTCACCCAAATTACACATTGGTTTCCTTAACCCTGTAATCAGTCTATGGACAAGGTATGCCAGCAATTCATTCTTTTGGTTGAGTTTTCCCAGGCACTGTTTCCACATGCAAATCCCATTCATTGGATCGATATTAGCATTTGTTGTGCCTCATGTCCAAATCATCTGAAATTGATTGTGAAGCTCAACAAAGTCACATATAGATGATTTGAACATGATATGCGAAATATGCTAATATCGGTCCCATGACTTGAATGGGATTTGTGCCACAAATGCTAAAACATTAGCATGTGGAAACAGTCGTAAAGAAACCAAAGCATGGATTGCTGTCATACCTTGTCCATAGGCTACTAAGCTCTCATTATAACTTGGATTAGTCTATATTTTGCTACTGCTGAGGTCAGGTTCTGTTTAACGTTAAATTCTTACTTCAACACTAGCCAGAGCTCTTTAACGTTACAGCAAGTCTCTGCCTGCAGCTAGCCACCTGACTGACTATTTACCAGTTGTGCACTCATTCTCAGAGTCTGTTTTTGTTTGTTTGGGGGATGTCTGTAGACATGGCAAAAAAAATTGCCTCATATCCGGCATCTCGCAAACCCACTAGTAGTCTGTCAGCGGCGTATATAGTTGTCTATTTGTATAGCCACTTGCCGTTGGGTTATGGCCTGTTAGCCATTTGAGAGTGGTGAATGTGCTGCTAACAAGGCAAATTCGGAGGGCGCAGGCAAACATAATGAACAAACAACTGTTCATGATTCCACTCGTTCACAAAGAGGCAGGCACGATTAGAACTCCAATCAAGAATATAAGCGTTCTGAGCTTTGATCATCGCTGGAAACACAATGAGTAAACGCTAATTACCAACATAAAAAGGTGAGTAAACGCTATTTCACAAAAAAAGGTTTGTTTATGTGCATTTACCCTCCTGTACATCTCTGGTTACATCCACAAGCTGTGAATTATGGACTTATTGATGTGATCATGACAAGAATGGGCAACATACATTTTCTGCAATTCTACACAGTTTGACATTACTTATTATTCCTCACTTGAGAGGTACAGTGGGGCAAAAAAGTATTTAGTCAGCCACCAATTGTGCAAGTTCTCCAACTTAAAAAGATGAGAGAGGCCTGTAATTTTCATCATAGGTACACTTCAACTATGACAGACGAAATGAGAAAAAGAAATCCAGAAAATCACATTGTAGGATTTTTAATTTATTTATTTGCAAATTATGGTGGAAAATAAGTATTTGGTCACATACAAACAAGCAAGATTTCTGGCTCTCACAGACCTGTAACTTCTTCTTTAAGAGGCTCCTCTGTCCTCCACTCGTTACCTGTATTAATGGCACCTGTTTGAACTTGTTATCAGTATAAAAGACACCTGTCCACAACCTCAAACAGTCNTATTTTGGTTTCATCTGACCATATGACATTCTCCCAATCCTCATCTGGATCATCCAAATGCTCTCTAGCAAACTTCAGACGGGCCTGAACATGTACTGGCTTAAGCAGGGGGACACGTCTGGCACTGCAGGATTTGAGTCCCTGGCGGCGTAGTGTGTTACTGATGGTAGGCTTTGTTACTTTGGTCCCAGCTCTCTGCAGGTCATTCACTAGGTCCCCCCGTGTGGTTCTGGGATTTTTGCTCACCGTTCTTGTGATCATTTTGACCCCACGGGGTGAGATCTTGCGTGGAGCCCCAGATCGAGGAAGATTATCAGTGGTCTTGTATGTCTTCCATTTCCTAATAATTGCTCCCACAGTTGATTTCTTCAAACCAAGCTGCTTACCTATTGCAGATTCAGTCTTCCCAACCTGGTGCAGGTCTACAATTTTGTTTCTGGTGTCCTTTGACAGCTCTTTGGTCTTGGCCATAGTGGAGTTTGGAGTGTGACTGTTTGAGGTTGTGGACAGGTGTCTTTTATACTGATAACAAGTTCAAACAGGTGCCATTAATACAGGTAACGAGTGGAGGACAGAGGAGCCTCTTAAAGAAGAAGTTACAGGTCTGTGAGAGCCAGAAATCTTGCTTGTTTGTATGTGACCAAATACTTATTTTCCACCATAATTTGCAAATAAATTCATAAAAAATCCTACAATGTGATTTTCTGGATTTTTTTTCCTCATTTTGTCTGTCATAGTTGAAGTGTACCTATGATGAAAATTACAGGCCTCTCTCATCTTTTTAAGTGAGAGAACTTGCACAATTGGTGGCTGACTAAATACTTTTTTGCCCCACTGTATATGGAGGGGTATTTTGAAAACAATATAAGTGGAAGTATATGTCGTCACCATTAATGAAGGTATTTCAATGCAAAAGATGAATACTGAGTTGTATTTTAATAATGCACAGGAATATAAATGTATATTAAGAAGACACAAAAGTTGAAGACTTTGATAGTTATGCCCAGTCCAGTCCTTTTTTAAATATATATAATCGTTTTGTGTGAACATAACATGGACAAAGACTGACACTTGTTGTTGAATGTTGATCCCTACTACTCTGAAGTTTTTCTAATGACAGAAACCCAGACGACGTTGTACTCTATTGGTGCATTTGTTTTAGCCTGCCAGAAGTGCCGGGTCAGCGCCAGCAGCGTTTCTCATTAAATTCGATGGAGCAGCCCAGCCCAAATAATTATTACAGCCAACGGGAAAACCAGAACAAACGCACCATCTTTTCCTCTTCAATCTTAGAGCACTGTCAATCTGGCTGACCCAAGGAGAATGGTGGGGGGGCCAATCACATTTCAGGGGAGACGTCCCCCCATCCTCTGTGGTAATTTTGCCTATAGACTCAGCAGGACCTGATCAGTCACATCAGTGTGTCATGAAATCAAGAATAGGTGAGACTTCCAAATCAACTTGTTTCCACAACTTTTGAACAGGTTTTTGAAAGGAGTGCATGTACCATATCATCCTCAGACTATGATTCATGCAGTCACTGTGGGCTCCAGGGAAAAGTGGTAGTCTACATACCTCCACAGTAGCGAGAGAGGTGGGATCACTACGTATGACGCTTGCTCATTACTCACTCAGTGTGAATCGCACTACGAGGAGAGTGGGCAAATATTGTTGTTTGTTTGACATACTGGTTATTAGCGTAGTTGAAACCATTTTGCGAGATAAAATGTAGTGCTTTTAGGGACAGGTTTTCAAACAAGCTTGGTGGTGATAGGGAAATGTATTGCATTCTTTCAATCACTGAATAATGAAAGCAGAGCTGCAGTAGGACTGTAGAATGGCAGAAAAAACATCCACTCAACAGATTCAGAACACATCTTTTGAGCCAGAAATGTTACTAGATGAAATGCCCTTGAGTAAAGAGAAATGGTTTTGTCTAAGGACAATGTGAAAAATGGCATTGGAAGGGTATTGGTTTCAGTGGTGTGTTTAAGGTATGAAACGTTAACGGTTTTGACAATACTGTGTGTGTGCGTGCCTGTGTGCGTACATTTGTGTGTGAGCAGCAGGTGTTCCATAGCGATGCTCTCCCTCTGACTGACATTGCCCTGCTGTGCTGACTAACAATAGAAAAAACAACCACTGCAGCTTTCTCTCAATGACTACCCACAAACCCAAACAGTCAACATCTAAACTACCCATAATCCCCCAAAGCTATTTATACTTAATACGAAAAGTCTCCCACAGGGATCCTTCTCAGTGGCTCCATGGTGATTGCCTACCATTCCTAAGGGTGTTGTATCTATGGTCAGCTACTGGCCTGAAGCATTTTTGTGACTGCCTCAAGACCCTTGGAGTTGTATAGCCAAATATATTTTCACTCACTTTCTTACCCACAATGAGAGCAAAGCTGTAAATCTGCATTCTAACTATCAGCCCTCTACCAATCTGTCCTGAAACTTTTTGCATCTCTGAAATCCTGCTCTTTCCACTTGGAGTTAAAGTGCTACTCGTATTACCCCTGTGTCCTCTGAGAAGCCAATGGATCCAGAGACACTGACTTAGCATGTCTGCTAAAGGCACTGAATCACAAGAAATGTGTATTTTTCACTGATGGATTATAAGATGTTATTTGTGAATACAGTGTGTGTTTATGGACCTGGAGGAACATATGCAGTGTTTCAGTCAAAGTGGAATTTGGAGGAGTACCCATGCCTAAAGTCTTAGAACATTATAGTTACAGTGCATTGATTGACACCAAATGTGTGGCCTTGTGGTTAGAGTGGGCATGGGTACTTTCCATCCTGAGCTTGGAAGGATGGGGGTTCGATCCCTGGTCATGTCATACCAAAGACTCAAAGAATTGGGACCCAATGCCTCTCTGCTTGACACTACTCATTAAGGAGATGGATTGTGGGTAAGGCCCTGCGATAGACTAGCGTCCTGTCCAGGGCGTGTACTTGTACATCCAGCTGCCTCACGCTACAGAAACAAAATATAGGTTCATGGGCCATTCTGGCTCAGACAAGGCTACATTGATTGAATTGAGGGGCCTTCAGAAAGTATTCACACCCCTTAACTTTTTCCACATGTGTTTACAGCCTGAATTTAAAAGGGATTACATTCATATTGTGTCACTGATCTACACACAATACCCATGCCACAGTGGAATTGTGTTAAGACATTTTTACAAATTAATAAAAAAATGAAAAGCTAAAATGTCTTCAGTCAATAAGTACTCAACCCTTTTTACAGCAAGCCTAAATAACTTCAGGAATAAAAATGTGCTTAACAAGTCAGATAAATTGCATGGATTAACTATTTGTGCAATAATGATTTTTCAATGACTACCTCATCTCTGTACCCCACACATACAATTATCTGTAAGGTCCCTCAGTCGAGCAGTGAATTTGTGAACCAGGGAGGTTTTCCAATGCCTCGCAAAGAAGGGCACCTATTGGTAGATGGGTATAAAAGAAAATGGAGCTAAGCACAGGCAAAGTCCTAGAGGGAAACCTGGTTCAGTCAGCATTCCAACAGATACTGGGAGACAAATCCACTTTTCAACAGGACAAATAACCTAAAATGCAAGACTAAATATACGCTGGAGCTGCTTACCAAGAAGACAATGAATGTTCCTGAGTGGCCTGGTTACAGTTTTGATTTTAAATTGGCTTGCTAATCTATGGCAAGACATGAAAATGGCTGTCTAGCAATGATCAACAACCAGAGTTTGAAGAATTTGTAAAAGAATAATGGGCAAATATTGTACAATCCATGTGTGGAAAGCTCTTAGAGACTTACCCAGAAAGACTCTCTGAAGACACTGTACATATACATCTGTTCCAATTGGACACAACCTTTGGTGGATTAACCAAATTCTGATCTTTTCCACAATTAGTGGAAAAAGAACTCATCTGACTGGTGAAAATACCAATTTGTGGAAAAATATCAGAATGTCTGCATATGTTAACACAGCCAATAAAGTCCAAAATCTTGGTTACATAGTACGGGCTAACTAGTCTCTACTACTTACTTGCTAATAGAGATAATAAATTAGTTCCTGGTTTTCGGCTGGACACCTGCACACTTTCACAATGATTCAATAGTCAATTGGCTAAAGTACCTAGCCAAACACTTCTTAAATCATCTTTAGCAGTCCTCCTTGTGCTCATTACCCATGGTTTGACAGTTAATTATTGGCTAATTACCAGGTAATAAGCATTTAAGAAGAGTATGTGAATTGCAATGTGTTTCGCCTGTCTACTAATCTCTGGCATAGTTGTGGTGAAGGTATGTTTCTACTTCTGATTAGAATACTCAGCTACTGAAACATCAATACAAATTCGGCATCAAGAGTATTTATTCTGCAAAGATAATGGTTTGAGGATCCACTAACAGTAGGGAACTGGAATTCAGCCGTGGGGGTTTAGGATTCAGTGTGCATGGTGCAAGGACCTAGTAAAGAGTTGCGTAAACACGGACCAATCAATAGGTGGGACCAGTGGTGTAGTGGTGCTTGGAGAAGTGGGTATACTCTAAATTTGCACACAAAAAAATAACAAATGGCCTGTCCGTTGAAGGAAAGGTGTTTTATTCATTTTCCTATAGTTAAGGTTTTCACTCTCAAACTCACACTTTTTTTGGCGGGTTGAAAAATGACAAATTTGATGTAAGTCCACAGCAATGCTTAAACCACATCAGGATACCATTTTTGAGGTCTGTGAAAAAATCTGAAAATATGTTTTAGTGGGTATAGTTGGTATTTAATTCGATTGCACACCTAGCAAGAGATCTTTTGGTTACCAGAGTTTCTGTACGACATAGGTCTACATGTTATAGCAGTTTTCAAAACAAATGTCCACCCGATTGATACAAATCATCATGATATCATTCTGCCAAGTACAGTGGCTTGCGAAAGTATTCACCCCCCTTAGCATTTTTTCTATTTTGTTGCCTTACAACCTGGAATTAAAATGAATTTTTTGGGGGTGTGTATCATTTGATTTACGCAACATGCCAACCACTTTCAAGATGCAAAATATTTTTTATTGTGAAACACACAAGAATTTTGACAAAAAATGGAAAACTTGAGCCTGCATAACTATTCAACCTCCAAAAGTCAATACTTTGTAGAGACACGTTTGCTGCAATTACAGCTGCAAGTCTCTCTAGCTTGGCACATCTAGCCACTGGGATGTTTGCCCATTCTTCAAGGCAAAACTGCTCCAGCTCCTTCAAGTTGGATGGGTTCCGCTGGTGTACAGCAATCTTTAAGTCATACCACAGATTCTCAATTGGATTGAGGTCTGGGCTTTGACTAGGCAATTCCAAGACATTTAAATGTTTCCCCTTAAACCACTTGAGTGTTGCTTTAGCAGTATGCTTAGGGTCATTGTCCTGCTGGAAGGTAAACCTCCGACCCAGTCTCAAATCTCTAGAAGACTGAAACAGGTTTCCCTCAGGAATTTCCCTGTATTTAGCGCCATCCATCATTCCTTCAATTCTGACCAGTTTCTCAGTCCCTGCCGATGAAAATCACCCCCCCAGACATAGTGTTTATCTTGATGGCCAAAAAGCTATATTTTTGTCTCATCTGACCAGAGTACCATCCTTCTTCCATACGTTTGGGGAGTGTCCCACATGCCTTTTGGCGAACACTTTAAGCAATGTCTTTTTTCTGGCCACTCTTCTGTAAAGCCCAGCTCTGTGGAGTGTACAACTTAAAGTGGTCCTATGGACAGATACCCCAATCTCTGCTGTGGAGCTTTGCAGCTCCTTCAGGGTTATCTTTGTTGCCTCTCTGAATAATGCCCTGCTTACCTGGTCCATGAGTTTTGGTCGGCGGCCCTCTTTTTGGCAGGTTTGTTGTGGTGCCATATTCTTTCAATTTTTCTACAATGGATTTAATGGTGCTCTGTGGGATGTTCAAAGTTTCAGATATTTTTTTATAACCCAACCCCGATCTGTACTTCTCCACAACTTTGTCCCTGACCTGTTTGGCGAGTTCCTTGGTCTTCATGATGCCACTTGCTTGGTGGTGCCCCTTGCTTAGTGGTGTTGCAGACTCTGGGGCCTTTCAGAACAGGTGTGTATATATACGGAGATCATGTGACAGATCATGTGACACTTAGATTGCACACAGCTGGACTTTATTTAACTAATTTTGTGACTTCTGAAGGTAATTGGTTGCACCAGATCTCATTTAGGGGGTGAATACATTTGCACGCACCACTTTTCCGTTTTTATATATTTTTTCATTTCATTTCACCAATTTGCCAAAGGGGATGAATACTTTTGCAAGGCACTGTAGGTTTCACAGATCCCCCGGTACTGCTGCTCATTCTGTTCACCAGTTCTGGAGGTCTACGTCACCGGCTTTCTAGGCTCCACTGAACGTGATTCATTATCATCAACCCCAGAGTGTCTTGTCTGATTACACACACCTGGTTCTCATTTCCCCTGATTAGTATGTTTTATATGTGCCCCCTGTTCCCTCTGTCTTTGTTGGTTATTGTTCCCATGTCTGTTGGTCGTGTGAGTAACTATGCGTTGGTGCAGCTGTTATGCTGCGTGCTTTACATACTGTGTATTACGGGTATCGTCTCGTGCCGTTTTGTTTGGGTACAGCCCAGTGTTTTTGTTACATGTTTGTTTTAAGTGTATTAAAAACCCCTATTGTGTATTCCTGCGCCTGTCTCCAAATCCTTTATACCAGCGTGACAGTAGGTCTACTTTTGAGTCAACATTTAATTGTGAAGGTTTTTTGGGAAAGCCTTTAGAAATGTAATTCAAACAGCACATGATGACTGAATTGCACATCGCAAATATTCAACTAAGACTTGGTTTGCATACCCATTGTGGTCTTACAGAGGATTTATACTATACAAGCGTCACTCACCTAGTCAAGCTAGCCTCGCCCTCATGTGGGTGCTAGCAAGCAAGCTAGATAGTGCTATGTATCAACAGCCACTGTCAGCCAATCCCAGTAGGGGTTGGAAGCTACGTTGAGCTTTGATTGGTCACTCGCATCGTGATATCGCAGAGGATTTTAATAATGTTCAGCTTTGCCCAACTCTAGTCCCGCCCTGTTCAGCTCCCTCACCCATGCTCACATTCGCTCAATAGTCGCTGCCCACTCCGCTTCTCTCGATTTTCTTCCATGGAAAGTGAATGGCTTCAGATGTTTCACCGGCAATGACACTTCCTAGTATAAACGGGCCATTAGTTAGCATTTACTGTTAGAAATCATAAGTTGAAACATCTTTCCTACCTTCCCTACCGGCTACCGACATCGTTCTTCTGTGAGCTGCTCCATGCGACAAGTTGAGAGCTGCACACTCTTTATGCCAGATATTCCGCAGAAATAAGGCTATGCTACAGTGAGAAAGGGTCATGGAACAACAGTGACAAAAAACAAACTTCAAGGTAAACCAATGTCGGGTGGAGAAGACAAGACATCCTAATTTGTGTCCTGGAGTCCGCTGTGGTTGTAGAACATTTCAACAGCGGATAATCCAAAACACTCACAAAAAACGATTCTTCCCCCACCCAGCTCCTCTGCCAAATCACAATTATTGGCTCTAGTAATCCCTTGGGCCAAGAACTATTATCTCCTCCTCAGTCTGTGCTTATTGTCCATTTTGTTACAGATCTGAGTACAGATCTGGATTAGCAAGACAGCCTGCCACTCTGCTCCCTTCTTGAATTTTAAAGGACTTTCTGTTGTGGGAAAGTGCGGCTAAAACAGGTAATAAATTGCCTACCATATACTTCAATATTCTGATGGCTAATTGCTCCTGCTAAGTGCCTCATAGGCAAAATAAGTACAATGTGCCCCATTCAAACCATCAATGCGTTGTGGCTTTCATAGGTTAAATTAGAACAATATGCCCCATTCTTTGGCTGTGACTGTTACTGACATAGTTCTACTTAGTAATGTGTGAGCTTTGCCACCAACCTCCACACACTCCCTCCCACTTGAGCCTGAATAAATCACTGATTGGGCCACACCACTGCTCGACTAATATTTCTGTGAAAGGAGATCGACAGAGTTGAGATTTCATGACAATGACAACTAAAACCTCAAGTTATTTGTGTTCCCCTCAGACAAGGAACACTGCCAAGAGATCTGCTAGTCTGCCATTAACATCATCAGATCTAATAATTTACATATTTTACAGATCTCGCTGGCAGATGGTCGACAACAAGGGGTGATATAAGGAAAAAAGATGCCAAATAACCATTTGGGAGGATGTTTGTAGGCTTCACACAGAATTCCTGGTGATAAGCAAGGGTGGTGGTGGTATAGTACGAGAGGACTCCCAGACATTACAGAGATAAGTTATTTGAGCGAGGTGTGCGTTGGACATGCAGATTATCTCTGGAATGAGAAGAGGCCATCTTAGACCTTTACCCCACTGGTGAAGAGACTACTTGGTTTAATTAGGCCTCGGCTGCCCTCAAAATGGATAAATTATATTACATACAGTTGAAGTCGGAAGTTTACATACATCTTGGCCAAGTACATTTAAAATCAGTTTTTCAGAATTCCTGACATTTAATCCTAGTAAAAATTCCCTGTCTTTGGTCAGTTAGGATCACCATTTTATTTTAAGAATGTGAAATGTCAGAATAATAGTAGAGGGAATTATTTATTTCAGCTTTTATTTCTTTTATCACATTCCCAGTAGGTCAGAATTCTACATGCACTCAATTAGTATTTGGTAGCATTGACTTTAAATTGTTTAACATGGGTCAAACAAGCTTCCCACATAAAGTTGGGTGAATTTTGGCCCATTTCTCCTGACAGAGCTGGTGTAACTGAGTCAGGTTTGTAGGACTCCTTGCTCGCACACACTTTTTCAGTTCTGCCCACACAATATCTATAGGATTGAGGTCAGGGCTTTGTGATGGCCACTCCAATACCTTGACTTTGTTGTCCTTATTAAGCCATTTTGCCACAACTTTGGATGTAAGCTTGGGGTCATTGTCCGTTTGGAAGACCCATTTGCAACCAAGCTTTAACTTCCTGACTGATGTCTTGAGTTGTTGCTTCAATATATCATGATGCCATCTATTTTGTGAAGTGCACCAGTCCCTCCTGCAGCAAAGCACCCCCACAACATGATGCTGCCACCCCCGTGCTTCACGGTTGGGATGTTGTTCTTCGGCTTGCAAGCCTCCCCCTTTTTCCTCCAAACATAATGATGGTCATTATGGCCAAACAGTTCTATTTTTGTTTCATCAGACCAGAGGACATTTCTCCAAAAAGTACGATCCCCATGTGCAGTTGCAAACCGTAGTCTGGCTATTTTATGGAGGTTTTGGAGCAGTGGCTTCTTCCTTGCTGAGCGGCCTTTCAGGTTATGTCGATATAGGACTCGTTTTACTGTGGATATATATCATTTTGTACCTGTTTCCTCCAGCATCTTCACAAGGTCCATTGCTGTTGTTCTGGGATTGTTTTGCACTTTTCACACCAAAGTACGTTCATTTCTAGGAGACAGAACAATGCTCCTTCCTGAGCGGTATGAAGGCTGTGTGGTCCCATGGTGTTTATACTTGCGTACTATTGTTTGTACAGATGAACATGGTACCTTCAGGCGTTTGGAAATTGCTCCCAAGAATGAACCAGACTCGTGTAGATCTACATTTTATTTTATTTCTTTTGATTTTCCCATGATGTCAAGCAAAGAGGCACTGAGTTTGAAGGTCGGCCTTGAAATACATCCACATATTCACCTCTATCAGAAACTTCTAAAGCCATGACATCATTTTCTGGAATTTTCCAAGCTGTTTAAAGGCACAGTCAACTTAGTGTATGTAAACTTCTGACCCACTGGAATTGTGATACAGTGAATTGTATTTGAAATAAACTGTAAACAATTTTGGGAAAAATGACTTGTGTCATGCATACAAGTAGATGTCCTAACCGACTTGCCAAAACTATAGTTTGTTAACAAGAAATTTGTGGAGTGGTTGAAAAACGAGTTTTAATGACTCCAACCTAAGTGTATGTAAACTTCCGACTTCAACTGTAAATGATGTGCGATGCCCTTTTCCGAGGTGACTTCTCATTTTACACATCACAAGTTTGGAAGTAGACTGCGGTTTACAATGGTAGACTCAAGGTCAGACCACCCAGTTTGAATTAGTCATCCAGTCATCCATGCCAGAAGTTGAACCGGCCACACCAACCACTGCTCTGGATGGGGATGGAAGGCTTTGGAATTGCCAAACCATCTGAAAAAAAATCCTTTATCACTTTCATCAAACAAATTCCCATTTAAATGGTTCATTTCTCAACAATTTACAGTGTGAGATTAGATGAAACAGAGGTGTGATTTCAAATTGTTTGATTGACCGACACTATTGGCTCAGAATCAAGCCCCCATTTTTGAAGGTGTCTGTACAAATTGCCTATGATAAAATCTATAACCAGGAACAAAAGTAATGTCTAGCCTAGCTGACTGGTTATAGAAATCTCACTTATGACGAATTACCTTGTTAACTGGTCGCCGTCTTAATTGCTGCATCTATAACGGTCTTTAAATGATCCTGACCTCTCATTGGTCATTAGTCATTTTCCCTCTGCTGCTAATTTATTTTTTATTTTTTATCCCTTTCTCCCAGCTGCGCCCAAACCTCCTGACTGAATGCAAATGTTAAAACTCATTCACACTGGTTTGTAACACCAACCCTGACAGCTCATTTAGACTCCCAAAATTGAGTTCAATTCGGTGTGATCTATTAATCTATTCCGTGCCTACGCCTCCCGACTGTCATCTCTCTTTTCATTAGCCAGAACAATAGCTAACGGCACGGAATTCAGTACAGACAATCAAACCCTGGCTCTTCCAGGCCCATTTAATTCACTTCTATTATTAACGTTATCATTATTCTTAATACATTTTAGTTTAGCAGAAGGACCTGATGAAGGTGTGCCTTGGAACAATATGCAATCGTTAATCCGGTCATTTGGCAGGTGCTATTTTGTCACTGTTATGTAGGTGGGTGTTAGGGTAGTAGTGGTTTCTTGACTGCAAGGTTTTTCAAAGTTGATGCTAAACATTGGACCCAGGAAGTAGGTGCTAGACCTTGAAGTAAATGTAAAGGATAATGAAGTTGGACACCATGTACATGATTCTCACAATTGCTGGAGTATTGGTCCAGGCTGAAGTAAATGGTGTATATACTCCATTAAACAGTACATGACAATAAGTACATGTATAATTGGGTTGTAATCACATTTAGTACTTGTAATGCTTGCTTAGTCACATAAATAGTCACATATATGCATAGAAAGTCACACACAATTGGCGGCCGTCCAGCATGCTGCCCAATTACCTTCATCAGTCAGTCATCCAGTCATGTGGACACGCTCCGTCATATTCCAAGTCATGAATCAGCCTATAAACAAGTGACTCATCCCGTGTCAGGGCAGATGGATGGATAAAGAAATGTAACCGGACAGGTCATTAAAACGATGGATGGAAAGATGGCCAAGCAAACAAATAAAAACACTCTTTTACCTCAGTGGGAGTTCACAGCTTTGGAGATGGAGACCCATTTTTGCATGGAGGTAATGTTGCAGTCAGGTCAAAAAAAGCGCTTTTCTGCATTTCTGCTCTCTCGGGCAAAAAATGTATCAGATTGTTCAGGACTGTGCGCTGATGCAATTCATCTGATGTCTTAATAACTCCTCATAACTCGTGTAGCAAGCCTTAAAAACTGCCTGTCATGGTTAACCAGTCTCTGAATCTGGGTTGTACCCGCAGAAGTTGCGCATGTGTAGTTCAATCGGAAAGTATTCAGACACCTTCCCTTTTTCCAAATGTTGTTACGTTACAGCCTTATTCTAAAATTGATTAAATAAATAAAAATATGCATAAATCTACACACATTGTCCCATAATGACAAAGCAAAAACAGGTTTTTAGAATTATTTGCAAATATATAAATCATTCAAAACAGAAATAGTATTCAGACCCTTTGCTATGAGACTCGGAATTCTGCATCCTGTTTCCATTGATCACCGTTGAGGTATTTCTACAACTTGTTTGGAGTCCACCTGTGGTAAATTAAATTGATTTGACATGATTTGGAAATGCACACACCTGTCTATATAAGGTCCCACAGTTGATAGTGCATGTCAGAGCAAAAACCAAGCCACGAGGTAGAAAGAATTGTCCTTAGAGCTCCGACACAGGATTGTGTGAGACACAGATCTGGGGATGGGTACCAAAACATTTCTGCAGCATCGTAGGTCCCGAAGAACACAGTGGCCTCCATCATTCTTAAATGGAAGAAGTTTGGAACCACCAAGACTCTCTTTGGCCCTGCCAAACTGAGCAATCGGGGGAGAAGGGCCTTGGTCAGGGAGGTGACCAAGAACCTGATTGTCACTCTGACAGAGCTCCAGAGTTCCTCTGTCGAGATTGGAGAACCTTCCTGAAGGACAGCCATCTCTGCAGCACTCCACCAATCAGGCCTTTATGGTAGAGTGTCCAGACGGAAGCCACTCCTCAGTAAAATACAGATGACAGCCCGCTTGGTGTTTGCCAAAAGGCACCTAAAGGACTCTCAGACCATGAGAAACAAGATTATCTGGTTTGATGAAGCATGGTGGTGGGAGCATCATGCTGTGGGGATGTTTTCCAGCCGCAGGCACTGGGAGACTAGTCAGGATCGAGGCAAAGATGAATGGAGCAAAGTACAAAGAGATATTTGATGAAAACTGAAGCAATCGTTCACCTTCCAACAGGACAATGACCCTAAGCACACAACGCAGGAGTGGCTTCGGAACAAGTCTATGAATGTCCTTGAGTGGCCCAGCTAGAGCCCGGACTTGAACCCGGTTGAACATCTCTGGAGAGACCTGAAAATAGCTGTGCAGCGACGTTCCGCATCCAACCTGACAGGGCTTGAGAGGATCTGCAGAGAAGAATGGGAGAAACTCCCCAAATACAGGTGTGCCAAGCTTGTAATATCATACCCGAGAAGTCTGTAATCGCTGCCAAAGGTGCTTCAACTGAGTAAAGGGTCTGAATACTTATGTAAACGTAACATTTCAGTATTTGCAAACATTTCTAAAAACCTGTTTTTGCTTTGTCATTATGGGGTATCGTGTGTAGATTGATGATGAATATAAAAAATGTAATATAAATGTAGAATAAGGCTGTAATGTGGAAAAGGTTATGGGGTCTGAATACTTTCCAAATGCACTGTATTTCTGTTAAGTCCCTGAAATCAGAAAAAGCTTGGCTATGCTCAGCTCTCATTCTGTGTCAACCATTTTCCATTACCCAAAATATGATAACCCTTGGCTTTATTTTGTGTGTGTGTGTGTCCATAAACCCTAATAAAAAAAACATTTATTTTGTTTTTCTCACCCACTGTTCATATCCTGTTAGCAAGGGCACTAACTGTATTGAGGTAATGTTTATTTATTTTTTTCCCCAGATAGTACGCTCATTAGGCAATTATCTAAATCAAGGCACTTTGGCTGTGCAGACTGGCTAATCCCACCAGTGTTTTAGTCTCTGTTACAGTGGCCGTAGGGGGCAAACCAGCTTTCAAAATAATAGGCTGAGAAGTTTGGTAAGAGGCAGGCCTTTTGCAGGCCTATCAAATATTTAATAGATCTTTTTGGCAAACTTCATAGCCTGAAATATTTTGCTGGACAAAATATTTCGCAGATCTTTTTTTGCAGCCAATTACCAAACTTCGCATCATTTTGGCCTTTGGCTAATATTTTTCAGCTTTTTGGCAAACTTCATAGCCTGAAATATTTTGCTGGACAAAATATTTCGCAGATCTTTTTTGCAGCCAATTACCAAACTTCGCATGCCTTTTAAATATTTTGAAGCCTTTTACCAAACTTCGCAGCCTATTATTTTGAAAGCTGGTTTTCCCCTTAGGGCCACCATACTCTGTACTAAAGGCTTCATCATTTTGGCCAAAGCTTTTATTCGTCAGACCAGTTGACCAAATTTTGACAATGTGAAAACCACAAGTCACAATTGAAACTAGATTTTTCAATTTCAAGAATAAAATTGTTTACAATAATTGTAAACCTTTGGCTAACATTTTAAAAGTCCCATTGTTTGAATGTAGTTTGAAAAGAGTTAGAGCCATCGTAGCATTCAGTAACTGGCGTGTTTAAGTTAGCCGGGCGTACTGTCGAGTGCTGTAGGCTAGTGACAAGTATACAGGTAGGTATAGCTCCTAATAGCCTATGTAGGAGATAAGGATGTCAGTAGTCAAGAGAGTGAATAATGAGGAGAGGCAGATAGAGCTCAAATCGATGGCCTAGAGGAGAGACTTGGTGTACCAAGTCTCTCCTCTAGGCCATCAATGTGAGCTCTCTCGGTCTCTCCTCATTATTCTACAATCTCTCTCTTGACTACTGACGTCCTCATCTCCTACATAGGCCACCCCAGACTATTTCTCATTCTTCCCTCAACTCCCTCTCTCTTCTTTTTCCCTCTCTTCTTCTTGCCCTCGACTGATGAATTCTGATGCATACTAATGATGCCACCCATGGTAACCAAGACGACAAGGAAGCAGACACCCCACAGTGGGCAGCATGAGGACAGTCACATGTTGTCATTGAGAAGTCATTCCTTAAACTATACATGTCATACCTACTGTAGCGTAACACTGAACCTAGAGAATTCTACCTCTCAACATGACACTAATGTTTGCTTAGAATGCACAGAATGAGCTCCAGTGTGGAGGATAATGACACTAATCAAGGTTAACAAAATTCATTTAAGAGCGACCACCGCTAACCACAAAGCTCTGCTTGCATATCATTGTGAGTTGTTTGAAATCAAATAGAATATTTTAATCACACGTCGGGCATCAAAACACTTATTGTGTCTTGAGTTCACATAGAACCATATGTTAGAAACACTGACGAGTGACTAAGGAGATAGTAAAAATGGCCATTCTCTAATAGCACCTAGACAAGCGTCATATCTACAGGAACACTAGCTAAGTGAAATAATGAATTCATCCTGGAGTGGTATAACGCTATTTTATATCCATTAACAGAGTTCTCTCCAAGCTCGGGACTCCATATCAATTCATTGGATTGTTTAATGTAATCATGCATTATGCAAAGGGTTTAATTGAAAATGGCTGCACCAAGAAGGGCCAATGCATTAAGGAGCTACTTAGAATCAAGAGGATTTACTAAATGGACCTTCAGGCTGGAGATACTGGCAAATTAATTCAATGGTGGGTAAGATGTCTTTTTGGAAAGTGCATTACCTTATTATAAGATGACAACCAAGTTGCTTTGTCCCTAAGAGATGCACTATATATCTCAAAAGCAGTGTGGTTGTTCATAATAGCTTGAGTGTTATAAAGTTTAGACTATGAACACACCTTCAACTAAAGCCTCAATGTGAATGTCTTAATGCTAACAATGTCTCAACCTGTAGTTGTTGACAGCTTCCTCTATGAAGATTGTGTAAACAGTGTCATGCAAATACTGTATCTTCATTCTGCATGTACAGTGATATTTTTACAAAATGCCCCTGAAGCCCAAGCATTAGCTAGCTATCCATCCCTCATTTAAAATACATTTAGTTTTTGACCCTCTGTGTCCCCTCCCTTTGGTGCCATTTCTTATTCAGCCTGAACTCCATTATCGTAACACAATTCCTCTTACAGACAGGCAGACAGGATATGTCCTTCCCTGGGTGACGCTGCACCCTTGGAATAACCAAACTCATCCAGGGGACACCAGATGTCATTTTTTTGCAGCCAATTAAAATGACCTCAAACTATGACTTTTCCGTAACCAGCTCTGTCTCTCCCACCCAACCTAACAGTCAGCGAGGAGAGCAAGAGGTAACATTCCCCTGGAATCGCTTATTAAAATTATTCCGGAAGCAGCGCGGGTAATGACTTTGTCTCTCATTAAAACAGAGGATTCATGGAGCTGAACAACAACGCTCCGAGGAATGAGTTTTGGGAAGGGTGATTTTTTTCATAGCATTTAAATCAGTCAAGCCTATTTGTCTAATGCGGAACCGAGCCATCTGACCTATCGAACACATAAATCCATATAGTCCTACATCATTGGAGAACATTTCCAGAACCTAAATTGACTGAAGAACTTTTAATGATATGGATATCAAGAGATGGGGTGAGGAGAAAAAAGGACAAGGACGGTTTCCAACACCCAGCCAATTATATGCAAGTGAAATAGGCCATATCGGATGGAATTTCACAATGAGAAATTCACGCAAAAATTCATTACAGAGGTTAAGGGCACAATAAATAAAACCAAAGCCTTGCATTCTAAGTAGAACAGCATCTGATTACAATTATTTAATTTGGGCGATTTGGGCTACTTATGCATGGTAATGTGAGGTTAATTACTTTTATTTGATGAATTTCAGTCCTTCTGCATTGATTATAACAACAATAAAACAAAGATGACGTGCAAGCCAAATATGAATTGTCTTCTCGCTGAAGTTGTGTGGAAGACGAGCAGGTTGCATTCATTATTGTCTAGTTTATGCTGTGTTATGAACCATGCTCCTAACTTTCACAACTGAAGTTGTAGGAAGTTGTATCAGACACAGGTTCTAATCATCGTAGAATTTGGGGGTCAAATCATGGGACACTTATTCTGATCAACAAATTCAAACCATCAGGCATTTTTATTGCAATTTCTGTGGACATTTCTCAAATGTTTTACCTTACGGTCTTAAGTGTCTATGTAATGAGGCAAAGGGTCAAAAATTCACTGTTGTGCACAAATCACCATTTATAGGTTCTAGATCAGGACCCGTATTCACAAAGCGCCTGAGTGAGTGCAGCTCTAGGATCATTTTTTCCTTTTTAATCATAGTGAACAAGGGCCCATATTCATAAAGTGTCTCAGAGTAGAATTGCTGATCTAGGATCAGGTCCCCCCCTGTCCCATGTAATATTATTCCGTATCATCTTTAATGAAAAACTTATCCCAGATCAGCACTCCTACTCTCGAGATGCTTTAAAACCTCTTTAAGATGTAAAGTCCCCTGTTTTTGGGACCTGCATGGTTCTGGTACCGGTCCCGACATACATTTTTGCTCATAAATCAATATGTGGACCACATAGATTGAATTGGCTTGCGTTGAGTGGTAGCCAGTGCTTAATTTGAGACAGATCCTGCCTGAACAGGATCCAGCACCTCTCCGTTTTGGACTGTTTTGTTCCGGAACCTATTTGGCTGTATCCGGTACCTCTCGTAGCATGAAAAATAAGTCACTTTTTGCTATGCAAAAATTCTAATAAACACGATCAAAGTTCATTCCAGTTGCCTCTTTGTTAACTATCCTGCCCCCCGTATCTCTCACAGAACTAGAATGAGTTTCACTTTCTATGATCTCTCTCCCTCTGTTCTGATAAACATGAGACTGCAACTCTCATCTCTCCAGCATTGCACTTAATCATTTATTTCCTTATAGAGTCGTAGGCGCGTGAAGGGTTCTAGAGGAGCTGCAGCACTCATGAGAAATTGAAATATATTTCCCAAAGTTACTGCGGTGCAGAAATTCATTCAGTAATTCAGAATAGCCTACTACACCATGAGAAAGCCAAAAAAGTGTAATAACCCCAATAAGCCCAATAACAAGGCATAGCCTACAGTTGGGAATGTGCTGCAAATCGGTCACTGAACAAACAGCATTCAGACAAAACTGGCCTTTTGCAATATTTCAAATAGCCCACAAATGGCAAATGGTTCCTGCTTAAAAAAAGAGAAGACGCTAATATGTCAGCTGTAGGCTACAAAAATATTTGATCAACTCCCAAATATTGTTTTACAAAGTAAAACAAGAGAGAGGATTTTGGCACGAGGGCATAGGCCATCACCAGCGAGTGAATCAGTGAAACTGGAAAGCATTTCTACTATAATTTCCTCCTCATATTGTAGCCTACAATATGTCTCCACACACCTAGGCCTAGGCTATTGATGGATTCAAGACAAGGTCGTTTTCATTGATCTCAGTTTGCCAGTGTCAAAGTGGCCTGTCATTTCAATCATTTGTGCAGTATTATGGTGCTTTCAAGTCAACTGGGAACTCGGAATAAAACAAGGTCAAATCATGACTTCACTGATCTTCAGGTCGGAAGGTCGGAGCTCTAGAAAGAGGCCTGAGTCCCCACTTAGAATTCCGAGTTCACCCCCCTCTCCCACTCACTTTTTGTTCCGGCACCTACAGAAATACAAATTAAGCACTGGCGGTAGCCCTGATTCTCACGTACACAGGAGTATGTCTTGTGAAAATCCATTTGATCGCGGGATGTCCCTCCTACCATTTCATTCGCTCTTCCGACTGTCCACCAACTCCTGGCTGAACCCTACGTCACAGCCATTAACAACACCTGGAATCCTTACATCCTACCGTAGCAGGAGAAAGGGGTTTTGTCTTTGTCACAAATTCAGAGATCGATTTATTGTCATGATCTCCTGAAGGGACAGACCAAGGCGCAGCAAGGTATCCAGTATACATGTTTTATTATTCACGTAACTGGGACAAAACAACAAAACGAACGTAACGAAGATCGTGAAGCTGAACACAACTAAACATACAACAAGCTATGCTCAAACAATAACCCACAAACCCCAAGTGAAAACTACAAACATATATATGGTTCCCAATTAGAGGTAACGACACTCAGCTGCCTCTAATTGGGAACCATTACCCCAACATAGAAATATATAACCTAGAACAGAAAAAACCCTACACCAAAACAAAACTAAACACTCCAGCCTGTCTTCTCAGGCCTGGATGTGACAGTACCCCCCCCAAAGGCGCGGACTCCGACCGCGCCAAAAGTCCATTGGGGGGGTCTTCGGGTGGGCCTTCCTGTCCCAGGTGGCGGCTCCGGTGCCGGCCGTGCTGGCTTGGGGTCCCACACCAGAGGCCCTGGGCTATTTGCCGGAACAGTTAGTTTAGGACTGGGAACCTTCTCTGGAGGCTCCGGACTGGGAACCTTCTCTGGAGGCTCCGGCCTGGGAACCTTCTCTGGAGGCTCCGG
>QNTS01000303.1:992108-1021369 GCA_003317085.1 Hucho hucho
GATTTTTTTCTCTTTACACTGAACAGATGGCTGCTCATGGAGCCATTGCTATTATTTGAACTATCTCGCCGAGAATACAGAATGCCAAAAGGTTCTTTTCACCATGTAAGCCCTGGAAGAGATCAGCGCTATAGCGCTGGCGAAAGGTTTGAGGTCTTATAGTTTTAGCCTTGTTTTCATATTTTCTTTCGTTGAGTGCAGTGCTTATCCTGATGCTAGGAGACAGAAGGAAAGAAAAAAAGAGAGAGAAACAGAGAGAGAGAGAACGAATGAAAGAAAGAAAAATAAAGAAAAGGGCGTTGAACTCAACAATGAGAAAGGTGAGTAAAGACAAGTGATACATTGAGATATTTCTGATCTGGTACACAACCTGAAATAAGGTTGTAAAAATGATCTAAGCGTTCAAACATGCAAGTAGATCAAACAGCATGTTCCAGGTACTGGTTTCTTTAAACCACGGTTCTGAACTGCGCAACCAAGTTGGAAGGATTCTGAAGCTCAGGAGCGGAGGGCCATAAGCATTTTAATTAGGGCGATAGCTGCTTTCGTGCCGTCATCTGTTGCCGCGGTACAGTCTTAATTAGCCTATTTAAAGTCAGCCGCCTGTGTTTGTCGTTAATGAGTCTTTCTAACGTCAAAAGGAAGACAAATCATTGACACAGCGTAATCCCCACGGAGATGCTTTAATGGTTATTACAGAAGCATTTCCTTTCTCTCTGCCCATAAGAAGATGAGCAGGTTGTATTCATTATTGTCTAGTTTATACTCAGTGCTGTGTTATGGACCATGCTTCTAGCTTTCACAACTAGCGTATTCATGATATCATGTTTCTGCTTTGCCAATGCCTTTTATATTTCATCCTCCCCTATTGCATTGTTTTGAAGCAATCATTACCAATCTGAGCCAATTTGATGAAGCTAGAAAAACATGTTTGATGTCAAAATGCTGTTCAAATACTGGGTCTGACTGACTATGGGGCAAAGTTAGTTTGACAGGTTGGCAGATTTTCCTTAAATATTGAGCACTGTTGTAAAGCACTCTACAATATATCCAGCTGTAGCCCTCATAATCAGCTTTGTCAAAACAAAGAGCTTCAGCTCGTATACATAGTGTTCACCATGTAAATCTGAATGCTGAAACAGAACACTCCCCACTTAAAAACCCTGCTTTACAACTACAATAGTCAGTGTCAGAAAATAAAGAACTACTGTAGACCTACTCTCCTCATCTCATTCACATGAAGACTTAAACAGTGGCTATCTAATGATTGCTCTACTTGAGTTGCACTATATGGCACCTTGTTTTCATCTACAGTACTTTCCCTTGAGATTTAGCTCTATTTACGCATCTTCAGTTCGCATAGTGGACGTTTTATATAGCTGCCAAAACCCAACGTGAATATGATTCAAGAGTCTCTTGATCCAAAAGACAATGTTGAAAACAATGATAAATAATCAAAACACTTTCGATCTCTGCCTTGTCTTTATGATTGCTGTGTGTTTCAGAGCTGTCTGAGTCTACCGGTCTATCTGAGAAAATAAAAGATATGGACTCTCAATCTCACTCACTGTTGAAAGTTTTATTAACACTTTGTTTTTATGCCCCCCTCCCCCCAGTACGTACCTCTTCATCAGGGGGAAGTTGTTGACCTTTTAATGTGTCTCCAGTGAACAAAAAGTTTATGAGAAGGTACTGTCATACCTGCACTTGAAGGGCCACAAAACCCCATTTGAACACATTTCCATCACAGCATATGTTTAGGGGCACCTGGCTCCGTTCATTTACCACCATTTACCTCCTATTTTATCCTCCAGTGTAGAACAAAATACCAATAGGGTATTGTTTGAATGTGATTTTGTTGTCTGTCCAACACACTGCTTTTGTTCATTCTCTACTGCTACTAGTGTGGTCTTTATCTCTTGTGTTATTGATGCAGGTGAAAATGCCAATGGCTCGTTGAACATTGTAAGCACGTTGTGTTATTGTTGTTACTTGTTGTGTTCATTTTGTGTGACACTGCATTGGGCCTCAGTAAAACTTTCACCATGTGACCTGAGTGACCCAGACACTTTGGTCATCACTACGGTCTGTCAGGGGGTTTACCAGAATAAGTATTTTATGGAGCCCCAAAGAGCCCTATCGGCTTTCTCCTAGAGAGGAGGTAAACCTCAATCCCTCACGTCTTCACTTCAGTCTTCGTCTCTATCTCTATCTCCATCCACTCTTAGGCTCTCATTTTCTTCTCAGCCATCAAGCCTCCTCTCTGCAGTACCAGTCTTCACCTGCTCATCTATCTCGCCATCTGTAACCCTCTTTATCTCAAGCCTCTCTATGGCCGGGATTCAAACACACCACAATGCGCCGACATCACACTGTCCTTGACTTCCTTGACTTTAAAAGACAATTTCCCTGACGTTTGCAGAGATGGCTTTCGTGGTTGTTTGTTTGAATCCCAGCCTTTATTTCTCTTTTCTCCGTTGCTGTGGTGGCACTGTTTTTCATCTGAGCCCTCATCCCCACCCTTGTCTACTTTTTATCTCATCTTCAGCAATCCACCACCTCCTTCATGCAGTTTCACCTTTTCTTCCCTTTCTTTCTCTCTCCATCCCACTCTTACTTCCTCATTTCGGCTGCGTCCTGACTCTTCACACTTCTCCCAAATGGGCAGTGTGCAAGTGCACACTATAGAAGTGTGGAGAATCGGGATGCAACCTTCCTCTCACTCACCCTATCCCCCCTCACTGCCCCTACCGTCCACTCTCTCTCCCCTCATCCATTACTTTCCACACCTCTCTCTACGGGAACATAAGAGGCGTGTGATTTACATGTTAAGGGAGCCCGTTGACATGAGAATAACACGCCTTTCCAGGGGTTCCATGTTTCATGCTCCCCGAGGAGGGGGCGGGAGAGAGCCCAGCACAGCAGGACGGCCTTTTCCCTGTCCCAGTGCGGACAGCCTGTGTGTGTGTGTGTGTGTGTGTGTGTGTGCGTGTGTGCCTGCGTGCATGCATGCATGTTTGTAGGTAAGTGTTTGTGTGTGTGGTTTGCCTGGGCCATATGGTTATGTTTAACTCTCCCCACATCTGCACTGGCAACAATACCAGCGTGCCCCATAAGACTGACCACAATCTTTCAAGTCTTGTCAGCAGTGTCATAAACATAAACGATGTGGTCAGTTCAGACCCCAGCCTGACCTTTCACCTTTACAATCAACTTGCAGCTCTGGATGTCTCTCCACAGAGGAAGCCAGATCTATTGTCATCTCCTCAGGGGTTAATCAAACCGGTGGTTTAAAATGTATCTCCCGCGAACTCATGTACTGTCCTCAGCTGCCTCGTTACAAAAACACAGTTATCATAAATCACATGACTTTGTTTCACTGTCTACTGTCAATGCGTGACTAAGGGCTCAATTCAATCTGTATTGCTGAAATGTCATTTACGATTGAGCCGACACATGTGACGTTCATCGTGAATGCATTCTCTGCTAACCTGGGAACATTGGCTTTTACATTTCTATCGCGCTGAAGCACAGCTCTTCAGCACAATGGATTGAATCAAGCCCTTATTCAAACCAGCCATTTAAAGGGGGAATCAGTGATTGGTACATCCATCTTTGTACTTTTTAATTAATAATATATACCAATTAATTCTTGAAGAATACAACTTATAAATGCCGCATGAGCTAAGTTCAGCTATCATACCCAATTAGAATCCAAAATATACTTCATTGTTTGCAAACAGTGTAATTGTAAAGCTTGAAAACATTGTTAAAACGAAGCTTTGATGTCATGGATGGTCAGTCCTTGCCTCCCTTGCTCTGTCTATGAAATTGAGATTAGTTATATTTCTCCAGCCCCATCCCTCAGCTGTTTACCAGAAAGTGGCAATGTGACCACTTTTTTATTTGTTTCCCAGATTCCTCCTTTAAGATATGTGACTGACTGAGTGAAAAAGGCAGTATTTTATTTATTTTTGACTTTGGTTCCGTGCGCATGCTTTCTCTCCGTCAATAGCTACTTAAATCCACCCAATTGGGTTTATTGATGTAGTGGTCTGCTTTGTTTCAAATCAAATCAAGTGTTCCTCAGATGAACGATTGGCTGATATGTAAAAGCCACTTATCCGGATTGCCTTATCAAATCATCATAACGATAGGAAATACATCATGGACGTCTGGTGTAACATCAAGCCTTTTTTTGTAATTGGTTATGACTCCAAACATTTGAGCTGTACTACTGTAGATTTGAAGTGGGAAAGAAGCAGTGGCAAGTTAGGAGTGGCAGAGCAGTGTGATATCACATTGGGAGTGGTACACCTTTAGACTCTCCCTTTCCAAGACCTAACCCGTAACCTACAGTAAAAGCAGCCGAGATTCAGATCTTACATGGATAAGGACATATATTATGTGGGACCCCTACCTTTACCCACAATCAAAGTAACCGTGGTTCAGATCTTATGTGCATGCGGACATATAATACAGTATGTGGGATGTTTGCCCATGGGAAAGGTGAGTTGAGGGCTGAATGATGAACCCTCTCCCTATGAGCTATGAGAGAATGGATGAAGGAGGAGAAGGGGAGGTATAATCTTGAAGGTTTATGGGATCTGGTTTGTGGCCCAGAGGCCCCTGCTGAGCCCCCCGGTGAGCCTCCCTGGTCCCCCCCCATCTCCCCATCTCCCCCTGGCTGAGCAAGCCAAGAGCAGCCCTAAATCCCTCATATCCTGACCTAGAACTGCTGCCTCGCACAATCACACAGATAAGTGCACGCAGGCATACACGTTAGTGTGAGACCCACATACACACATATAGAATGTAATGGAAAAGTTTTTTTGTTTGTTTTTGTCTTGGTTATTGGGGCAAAACAACTTATTTGAAGTACTCAAAGTTGTCTCTGGTAAAAAAAAATACTATGTCTGTTAGACCATTCAAGGAGACTTAAAAATGTAGCTTTTTGCCTCTTCTAATCACACACTACATGTTTTTATATTTTATCGGGATTATTTTGAATAAAATCTGATGTTCTCAATTTCTCCCTAATATTTCTTTTGTAAAAAAAATATATACACTGCATATACAAAAGTATGTGGACACCCCTTCAAATGAGTGGATTCGGCTATTTCAGCCACGCCCGTTGCTGACAGGTGTATCAAATTGAGCACACAACCATGCAATCTCCATAGACAAACATTTGCAGTAGAATTACCTTTCTGAAGAGCTCAGTGACTTTCAATGTGGCACCGTCCTAGGATGCCACCTTTCCAACAAGTCAGTTTGTCAAATGGCTGCCCCGGTCAACTGTAAGAGCTGTTATTGTAAAGTGTCTAGGAGCAATTACGGCTCAGCCACGAAGTGGTAGGCCACACAAGCTCACAGAATGGGACCACCGAGTGCTGAACCGCGTAGCGCGTAAAAATCGTCTGTCCGTTGTTGCAACACTCACTACCAAATTCCAAACTGCCTCTGGAAGAAACGTCAGGACAAGAATTGTTCGTTGGGAGCTTCATGAAATGGTTTTCCATGGCCGAGCAGCCACAGACAAGCCTAAGATCACCATGTGCAATGCCAAGCGTCGGCTGGAGTGGTGTAAAACTTGCCCACAATTGGACTCTGGAGCAGTGGAAACGCATTCTCTGATCAACTGTAAAGTTAGGTGGAGGAGGAATAATGGTCTGGGGCTGTTTTTCATGCTTCCGGCTAGCCCCCTTAGATCGAGATCGGTGTGAAAGAACTTGACTGGCCTGAACAGAGCCCTGACCTCAACCCCATCAAACACCTGTGGGATGATTTGGAACGCCAACTGCGATCCAGGCCTAATCTCCCAACATCAGTGTTGCTGAATGGAAGCAAGTCCCATCAGCAAATGTTCCAACATCTAGTGAAAAGCCTTCACACAAGACTGGAGTCTGTTATAGCAGCAAAGGGGGGACCAACTCCATATTAATTACCATGATTTTGGAATGAGATGTTCGATGAGCAGGTGTCCACATACTTTTG
This sequence comes from Hucho hucho, assembly GCA_003317085.1. NCBI lineage: Eukaryota > Metazoa > Chordata > Actinopteri > Salmoniformes > Salmonidae > Hucho > Hucho hucho. The sequence goes on from QNTS01000303.1 coordinate 998,106, forward strand.
GTCATGTAGTGCAGTGGTTATCAAACCTTTTATAGTCCTGTACCCCTTCAAACATTCAACCTCCAGCTGCGTACCCCCTCTAGCACCAGGGTCAGCGCACTCTCAAATGTTTTTTGTTGTTGTTGCCATCATTGTAAGCCTGCCACACACACTATACTATACATTTATTAAACATAAGAATGAGTGTGGGTTTTTGTCACAACCCGGCTCGTGGGAAGTCACAGAACTGCTTGTTGCAATTTCGATGAGGCTCTCTTGTTCAGATATCGGTAAGTGGACTGGAGGCAGGCAGGGCATGAAAGGGATAACGAATCCAGTTGTTTCGGGAAAGTACCTGCGTAATTGCGCACCGAACTCACTCAGGTGCTTAGCTATATCACATTTGACTTTGTCCGTAAGCTTGAGTTCATTTGCACACAAACATCATACAATGATGGAAAGACCTGTGTGTTGTCCTTGTTAATGCAGACAGAGAAGAGCTCCAACTTCTTAATCATAGCCTCAATTTTGTCCCGCACATTGAATATAGTTGAGGAGAGTCCCTGTAATCCTAGATTCAGATCGTTCAGGTGAGAAAAAACTAATGTAGAATTACTGATGCTAACATTGGATGTGCTTGTGGAAGCAGAACAACTTGTGTCGTCGACATGTGCAGGTGTAGTACCGCTGGTAGTAGCAGTACTACCAGAAGAGCTTGTATGTGTCTCTATGGATGTGGGCCTTACTTTTTTTAACCATTTATAAATTTTTCGAGCAAACGGAATGAGCAGCAGCTACGTTCCACGGACCTTTAGAGGAATTCCCGCGAGAGAGTAACAGTTAATGTGATTGGATGTTAGTTATTTGACTAGGCTAGGCTGTATTTGACATTGTGTTGTTATTTTGCTGAACACTAGACATTTTATTTTTGGCAGTGAAACGAGGCTACTCAGGCGAGAAAAAAACCTAATCCAAATATAAATGGACTGTTTGAAAATGTGAAGTATATATATATATATATATATTTTATATTTGGCGTTCCCCCGACGCTATTGTGCCTACCCCTGGTGGTGCGGATATCCCAGTTTGGGAATACCTGGTGTAGTGTACACAGTGAGGGAAAAAAGTATTTGATCCCCTGCTGATTTTGTACGTTTACCCACTGTCAAAGAAATGATCAGTCTATAATTTTTATGGTAGGTTTATTTGAACAGTGAGAGACAGAATAACAACAAAAAAATCCTGAAAAACGCATGTGAAAAATGTTAGAAAATGATTTGCATTTTAATGAGGGAAATAAGTATTTGACCCCCTCTCAATCAGAAAGATTTCTGGCTCCCAGGTGTCTTTTATACAGGTAACGAGCTGAGATTAGGAGCACACTCTTAAAGGGAGTGCTCCTAATCTCAGCTGGTTACCTGTATAAAAGACACCTGTCCACAGAAGCAATCAATCAATCAGATTCCACCGCTCCCTGTCTAGTTAAAATCAATTTATAACATTTTTCACATGCGTTTTTCTGGATTCTTTTGTTGTTATTCTGTCTCTCACTGTTCAAATAAACCTACCATTAAAATTATAGACTGATAATTTCTTTGTCAGTGGGCAAACCTACAAAATCAGCAGGGGATCAAATACTTTTTTCCCTCACTGTATACACTGAACAAACGTATTAAGGCAATATTTAAAGTGTTTGTCCCATGTTTCATGTGCTGAAATAAAACATCCCAGAAATTATCTATAAGCACAAAATGCTTATTTCTCTAAAATGTTGTGAACAAATTTGTTTATATCCATGTTAGTGAGCATTTCTCCTTTGCCAAGATAATCCATCCACCTGATAGGTGTGGCATATCAATAAGCTGATTAAACAGCATAATCATTACACAAGTGTACCTTGTGCTGGAGATAATAAAATACCACTCTAAAATGTGCAGTTACGTCACACAACACAATGCCTCAGATGTCTCAAGTTTTGAGGGAGCGTGCAATTGGCATGCTGACTGCAGGAATGTCCACCAGAGCTGTTGCCAGATCATTTTCTGGTAATTTCTCTACCATAATGTCACGACTATGACCGAAGTCGGTTCCCCTCCTCGTTCGGGCGGCATTCGGCGGTCGACGTCACCGGTCTTCTAATCATCACCGATCTACTTTTCATTTTCCATTTGTCTTGTCTTGTTTTTCACACACCTGGTTTGCATTCCCCATCATTATCTGTTGTGTATTTAACCCTCTGTTTTCCCCCATGTCCTTGTGTCTGATTGTTTATTGTTAAGCCGTTTTTTCCCAGCTGGTGTGTTCTATTTATGCCTCGCCTGTTTTGCGTTTAGCATGTGTTTTGTATTTACGCGTTTAGCGTTTTGCTTATCCATTGTTTGAGTAAAGTGTTTTGCTCACTCAGTACTGTTCTCCTGCGCCTGACTTTTATGCACCAGCTACACAAAAGCCTGACACATAAGCCGCCTCCAACATCGTTTTACATAATTTGGCAGTACGTCCAACGGCTTCACAACTGCAGACCACGTGTAACCACGCTAACCCAGGACATCCACATCCGGTTCTTCACATGCGGGATTGTCTGAGACCAGCCACCCGTGCAGCTGATGAAACTGAGGGTTTGCAGAACCGAAGCATTTCTGCACAAACTGTCAGACACCGTCTCGAGGAAGCTCATCTGCGTGCTCGTCGTCCTCATCAGTGTCTTGACCTGACTGCATTTCGGCGTCGTAACTGACTTCAGTGGGCATATGCCTACCTTCGATGACCACTGGCACGCTGGAGAAATGTGCTGTTCATTGATGAATCCCGGTTTCAACTGTAACGGACAAATGGCAGACAGCGTGTATGACTTCATGTGAGTGAGAATTTTGCTGATGTCAACATTGTGAACAGATTGCCCCATTGTGGTGGTCACCTCATGTTTCAGCATGATAATGCACGGCCCCATGTCACAACAATCTGTGCACAATTCCTGGAAGCTGAACATGTCTGCATACGCACCAGACATGAGCCTGTTTGGTATGCTCTGGATCAACATGTACGACAGCGTGTTCCAGTTCCCACCAATATCCCAAAACTTTGCACCACCACTGAAGAAGAGTGGGAAAACATTCCGCAGGCCACAATCAACAGCCTAATCAACTCTATGCGAACGAGATGTGTCACGCTGCATGAGGCAAATGGTGGTCACACCATATACTGACTGCTTTTCTGATCCATGCCCCTACCTTTTTCCTGTGACCAACAGATGCATATCTGTATTACCAGTCATGTTAAATCCATAGATTAGGGCCTAAAAAATGTATTTCAATTGACAGATGTCCTTATATGAGCTGTAACTCAGTAGAATCTTTGAAATTGTTGCATGTATATATTTTGTCAGTATAATTGTCTCTTCTGTGTTGATTAGAGAATAATGGGACATTCAATGGCGTCATTTTATGGCTGGGTTATTTCAGATGAGATTGAAAATTGTGCCACTGTAAATTACAAGGGAAACCAGCAGTTGCTCCGTAAATGTATGGACTTATAAATTAATGATATGTACACATTGATTCTTGAAGAATTTAACTTATAAATGCCTCATCAGTTTAGCTTAACTGTCGTACCCCATCAGAACCCAAATGATAAGCTTGTTTTACTCCAGTGTTTGTAAACAAAGTAGAAGTAATCAAACACTGTATAGTCTCATAACATGGTTAAAACTATAATTTTCATATCAGGGATGGTCAGTCCTTGCATCTATAGCTCTGTCTATGAATTTGAGCATGATTACCTTTTTCTCTAGCCCCTCCAGTCCCTGAACTTTTTTCTTTTATCGCTTTGTTATTTTTTCAACTGCTGATTGGCCCCTTTCAGTGGAATACAATTTTGAAGCTGAAAGCTGAAAGTCTCCATTCAATTTCGTCTCAGTGCTGATTTGTTTATTGTTCAGTAATTCTGATTTAAACAGACATCACATCTGCTTTTACCAGAAGAGCCAAAATCCTCAACATGTACAGTGAGGGAAAAAAGTATTTGATCCCATGCTGATTTTGTACGTTTGCCCACTGACAAAGAAATGATCAGTCTATAATTTTAATGGTAGGTTTATTTGAACAGTGAGAGACGGAATAACAACAAAAAAATCCAGAAAAACGCATGTGAAAAATGTTATTAATTGATTTGCATTTTAATGAGGGAAATAAGTATTTGACGCCCTCTCAATCAGAAAGATTTCTGGCTCACAGGTGTCTTTTATACAGGTAATGAGTTGAGATTAGGAGCACACTCTTAAAGGGAGTGCTCCTAATCTCAGTTTGTTACCTGTATAAAAGACACCTGTCCACAGAAGCAATCAATCAATCAGATTCCAAACTCTCCACCATGGCCAAGACCAAAGAGCTCTCCAAGGATGTAAGGGACAAGATTGTAGACCTACACAAGGCTGGAATGGGCTACAAGACCATCGCCAAGCAGCTTGGTGAGAAGGTGACAACAGTTGGTGCGATTATTCGCAAATGGAAGAAACACAAAATAACTGTCAATCNGAACCTCAGCCAGGGCATTGAAAATGGGTCGTGGATGGGTATTCCAGCAAGACAAATACCCAAAACACACGGCCAAGGTAACAAAGGAGTGGCTCAAGAAGAAGCACATTAAGGTCCTGGAGTGGCCTAGCCAGTCTCCAGACCTTAATCCCATAGAAAATATGTGGAGGGAGTTGAAGGTTTGAGTCCAAACGTCAGCCTCGAAACCTTAATGACTTGGAGAAGATCTGCAAAGAGGAGTGGGACAAAATCCCTCCTGAGATGTGTGCTAACCTGGTGGCCAACTGCAAGAAACATCTGACCTCTGTGATTGCCAACAAGGGTTTTGCCTTGTTGGCAATCACATGTTTTGCAGAGGGGTCAAATACTTATTTCCCTCATTAAAATGCAATTCCATTTATAACATTTTTCACATGCGTTTTTCTGGATTTCTTTTGTTGTTATTCTGTCTCTCACTGTTCAAATCAACCTACCATTAAAGTTATAGACTGATCATTTCTTTGTCAGTGGGCAAACGTACAAAATCAGCAGGGGATCAAATACTTTTTTCCCTCACTGTATACACTGAACAAACGTATTAAGGCAATATTTAAAGTGTTTGTCCCATGTTTCATGTGTCTCCCAGAGATGTGGAATTGAGTCACATGAATTGGACTTGAGTATGACTCAAGTCCCAAATTTGATGACTTGAAGACTCGACCTGATAGAAAATAAAATAGCTTGAGACTTTGACTTGAAACGGATGACTTGAAACGATCCGTCTATTACTCTCCACGCAGCCAGAGACAGTAGCCGCAGCAACGCACTTCCATAAAATTGAAACGCACACTTGGCCCTCTGATTGGCCCAGCAAACTGTCAATTAACACAGGTCTGGTGAATTAGCAAACAGATTGCTGATTTGCTCTACAGCTATAGGATCGGGTGCAGCTCGATCCTATACTCCAAACATTGCAAGCTCACCAGCATGGGGCATCAAGCAACAATTACTACCATAGGCCTAATGGTCGGTTGGTATGTCAAAATTGCTTGAAATTGATAATGTACTTATGAAGCTTGCATTTGGAATGTTGTTCAATTGTATTTTTACATAATGTGCTATAGACAATAATGAAAAGGGCTGTCTGGTAGCCTCAATAAATAGACAAAGATTTGTAGTTGAACAAGTCATTGCATGCATAGATTTTTTTTTTACTTGATGAAACTTGACTCGACTTGACTTGCTCTTAGAATGCACGACATGCACTTAACTTGAAACTTGACCCGCTCTACTTGGGACTCTACTTGAGACTCGGACGTTGTGACTTAAGACCTGCTGGTGACTCGAATAATAGTGTCTTGGTCCCACCTCTGCAATCTCCTAAATAATGTGAATAGTTGCATGATCTGATTAGGGCCTGTATTGCCGATTGCCCCAGTCCAACATCTATATCGCTGCCACAATACGAAATATACTGTACCATATGCTCGCTCAGGCGGAACAAACTCAATGCACTCAATGCACAATTGGCATGTATACTGAATGAGAGGAAGATATCCAGGATTACAAAATAAATAATGAACTGCAACGTATAAAATCCCAGATCAAATTAATAAGTGTCTCAGGGGAAAACATCTGTGAGAAATTATTTTGTGTTTTTCCCTGGCAAGGTGGTTGCGCTCTCTTAAAGAACACAGCTAATTACTCGCACCCAGAACATTTCATGCAGAGGCAAACATCAGACCGTTAATTATGTGAGAATATATAAATAGAGATCAAACAAAGTGCTGCAGCCTGACCGTCACACTGGCATCCTAATGGCTGGCAAAAGGATTTTGAATGCTGCTGTCTTACTCTGCGCTGCTGTGCTTTCCCATATGGAAAACTCATGTATTATAATATATGTACATTTATGTGGGGTATTTCTAAATATATTTACATATATGTCCAGAATATATTTATGAAATATATTTCGAGAACAACATAGAATTTCATAAATATATTCTGTAAAAATATTCAGAAATATGTTAATTACCAAACATATTTTTCCTGGATAATGTCATTTTATTTCATTATATAATCATAACATTGATTTAAAATGTTTTACATCTGGCTGGTGATGGAGCAATAAGGTATTTTCAACTGCACGCGGGCAAGAGTTTTCACCAAGCTTGCTAGCTATCATAGCTAATTTAATTGCCAAAGCTAGTTAGTTAATGTTAACTGTTGCTTGCCAAGCAATGTGTTGCTTGCTTGCTAGCTAGTTCTGTAGTTGGGTCTGGGTTTCTCTGACATTAATATAGCTAGAACTGGCTAGCTAGCTAGATTATTTCTAGCTAAACATAATCATATTTTTCCCTGTAGTGGATCTTTTTGGGTCTGGAGCCTCAACTGCCTATGGACAAGCTAGATCCTGAACATATCTGTCAACTTCTGAGTCTGAAAATGGACACCAGAGGTTAAGGAATCTACATGGTAAGTATCAATTTGATGTTCGTGTGGATTTATTTTCACTGACTCTCTCACATTATCCTCAGGGTAACTGTCAACGTGTTTAAAGACCTTATTTTCAAATACAGATGATAAGTGCACAGAGGTAATTTGTTTGACTTTCTGAGGTCAAAGGGAAACAATACATTTTTTTGTCTTAATTATTTGTATTGTGTGCCTTCTTTCTATTGCATTTGACAAATGTATAAATAATGCATGTAAACGTATTTACATTAAAACATTACATTAAAACAAATATTAATTCATTTTAAAATGACCAAATCCTCCTTTAAAAGTTGTGAGCTTAGAGGTACCCAGCGTCACGGCTTCATTTCTCCAGACCACCACAATGGGAGTTTGAGCACTTATTATGCATTTGGGTCCCAAGGTTTTTATATGACCAATCATATCGAGTGGTTCCAATGACGAGTTTGATGCGAGCCACCCGTCCCTGATGACTTTCTTCAGCAAAGATGGCTAACAAAACATTATGGTGGAAGCGAAGTCAAGCAAAACATGTACAATTGAGAGGAAAATGTTAGTTAATGTAGAGACAAGTATTTTTTTTTTGTCATAAAGTTAATTTTCCCGAAAAATGCTATTTAGCAAGTTTCAGTCATATCCAATACCAGGTGTATCAAACTCCATTATTTGAATGATGCTGTGTCTGCATGTATGTATTACAATTATACACTTCAACAGTGTTTACCACTCCTGCTCCTGGGCATCAATGATTACAAATTATAATTATGCAATTGACTAGAAGCATGATTTAAGTAAAGGCTGATTTGTGATTCATATACAGTATACAGAATAAAAAACAGTACATCGTGCCAGCACGCCCACAAGCGAGCCACTCAGGCTGAGAATGACGCGTGGAAGAGAGCAGGATGAGAGTAACAATTCAGGCTATTTGCTCTGAGACCGGCATAATAATGTAATGAAACAAGCAGGGAGCAGGTTTCAAACCCTCAACATTCTAGCCCGAAGTCCAGCACGCTATCAACTGTGCCAAAATGTATTAATAATTGGGGTTGGGGCCGATTGTGGCTGTGGAAAGTGGAAAGGGGAAAAATGGGCTATTAGCTGAACAATAGTTAATTGTCTAATAGCCGAGCTAGGTGTGTCCGCCCCCCCTCAGCAAAAAAAGAAATGTCCCTTTTTCAGGACCCTGTCTTTCAAAGATAATTTGTAAAAATCCAAATAACTTCACAGATCTTCATTGTAAAGGGTTTAAACAGTTTCCCATGCTTGTTCAATGAACCATAAACAATTAATGAACATGCACCTGTGGAACAGTCGTTAAGACACTAACAGCTTACAGACGGTAGGCAATTAAGGTCACAGTTTTGAAAGTTTAGGACACTAAAGAGGCCTTTCGACTGACTATGAAAAACACCAAAAGAAAGATGCCCAGGGTCCCTGTTCATCTGTGTGAACGTGCCTTAGGCATGCTGCAAGGAGGACTGCAGATGTGGCCAGGGCAATACATTGCAATGTCTGTACTGTGAGACGCCTAAGACAGAGCTACAGGGAGACAGGACGGACAGCTGATCGTCCTCGCAGTGGCAGACCACGTGTAACAACACCTGCACAGGATCGGTACATCCGAACATCACACCTGCGGGACAGGTACAGGATGGCAACAACAACTGCCCGAGTTACACCAGGAACGCACAATCCCTCCATCAGTGCTCCGACTGTCCGCAATAGGCTGAGAGAGGCTGGACTGAGGGCTTGTAGGCCTGTTGTAAGGCAGGTCCTCACCAGACATTACCAGCAACAATGTCACCTATGGGCACAAACCCACCGTCGCTGGACCAGACAGGACTGGCAAAAAGTGTTCTTCACTGACTTGTCACACCAGATACTGACTGTTACTTTTGATTTTGACCCCCCTTTTGTTCAGGGACACAATATTACATTTCTGTTAGTCACGTCTGTGGAACTTGTTCAGTTTGAATCTTGCTATGTTCATACAAATATTTACACATGTTAATTAACTCCTTTGTAAGATAAATGTTTTAAAATGAAACATGTATGGAAACAGGGGAATTAACACTAGTCAATTAGCAGGCTCAAGCAAGCTAAAACCCACATGGTAGCAAAAACTAACTAGCAGAAATTGTTAACAAATTAGAAATGATTTTAACACACTTTGCTGTAGGCTACTATTTACTAGTTAACAAAAAATCATCAAATCAAATAATATGTTATTAGTCACATGCACCGAATACAACAGGCTCGTAAGTAAGCTTCTTTACGAGCCCCTAACCAACAATGCAGTTTAAATAAAACGGATAAGAATAATAAATAATAGTAACAAGTAATTTAATAGCAGCAGTAAAATAACAATGAAGTGACTATGCATAGATGATAACAAAAGAGAGTAGTAGCGGTGTGAGGGGGGGGGGGGGCAATGCAAATAGTCTGGGTAGCCATTTGATTAGGTGTTCAGGAGTCTTATGGCTTGGGTGTAGAACATGTTTAGAAGCCTCTTGGACCTAGACTTGCCTTGCGGTACTAGAGAGAACAGTCTATGACTTGGGTGGCTGGAGTCTTTGACAATTTTTTGGGCCTTCCTCTGAAACCGCCTGGTATAGAGGTGGCCCCTTTGATATAGTGGGCCGTTCGCACTACCCTCTGTAGTGCTTTGCGGTCAGAGGCCGAGCAGTTGCCATACCAGCAGTGATGCAACAAGTCAGGATGCTCTTGGTGGTGCAGCTGTAGAACCTTTTGAGGATCTGAGTGCCCATGCCAAATCTTTTCAGTCTCCTGAGGGGGAATAGGTTTAGTCATGCCTTCTTCACGACTGTCTTGGTGTGCTTGGACCATGTTAGTTTGTTGTTGATGTGGACACCAAGGAACTTGAAGCTCTCAACCTGCTCCACCACAGCCACGTCAATGAGAATGGGGGCGTGTTCGGTCCTCTTTTTCCTGTAGTCCACAATCATCTCCTTTGTCTTGACCACGTTGAGGGAGAGTTTGTTGTCCTGGCACCACACAGCCAGGTCTCTGACCTCTTCCTGGGGCCCCCTCTCGTCGTTGTCGGTGATCATGCCTACCACTGTTGTGTCATCTGCAAACTTAATGATGGTGTTGGAGTCGTGCCTGGCGTGCAGTCATGAGTGAACAGGGAGTACAGGAGGGGACTGAGCACACACCCCTGAGGGGCCCCTGTGTTGAGGATCAACGTGGCGGATGTTTTGTTACCTACCCTTACCACCTGGGGGCGGCCTATCAGGAAGTCCAGGATCCAGTTGCAGAGGGAGGTGTTTAGTCCCAGGGTCCTTAGCTTATTGATGAGTTTTGAGGGCACTATGGTGTTGAACGCTGAGCTGTAGTCAATTAATAGCATTCTCACATAGGTGTTCCTTTTGTCCAGGTGGGAAAGTGTGGAGCGCAATAGAGATTGCATCATTGGATGTCTTCGTTGGAAACTTGGGAAGCCCTCAGCAGAAGTTCTTCAAAAGGCAAGGGATTTGTTTTTGCTGTGAAATGTGTTGTGTGAACCGCGATGGTTTATGAATTTATGCTAATGGAAAAATATTGGAGGCTAGCGCCCCACTGCTCCCTAAGTAGTTAAAAGAAACCTACCGCTCTTGAGAGCTCTAGTTAGAGCTACCCCTAAAGAACAGAAGACCGTCTTGGGTCATTGTTCTTCAGATCTCATATTATCCCTATGCGAGATTGCTTTGAATCTTCTCAAAGGACACATTCCGCTCACCCTGACCCAACTAAAAAATTTAAAGAGACAAAAAACCTTGATCAAACTCTTTGCCAATAAAAGGGCCAGTCTTCAAAAGAAAAGACATGCCATACAGCAGTCTGGGGGGGTTTCTTCTACCATTACTAAGTATAGCCATGCCCTTCATCACCAGCCTTATTGCGGCCCAACGTGGGGGGTGAACACAAAGTGTGATGGCAAATAAAATGTACTTGGTGCCTCACCAAGAGTTGGATAGACTTAAACAGCAATCACAGGGTCCTGAAAATATCAGACAAACGGCGGGAAATGATTTGGATACGGCCATGAGGGATATTTTGAACAGAAAAGGATTGAATCCCTATGATAAAGGTCCAAAAATACACAAACATCTTGCAAAGGTATTTTGCCTCGGTAAAACAGGGTGAGAGAGAGACCAACCATTTATCGCTCTCCCAACCAGAACCATTAGAGAATGACAAACATAGAGAGAGCCTGATATTTGAACTAGATGAAGATCAAATACCTGTTGCTGATAATGTTATGCATGACATGATGACACATGTCCCTGCCCGTAACAGGAAAAATGTTATATACATTATGAACAAAATGAAAGACTCAAATGGGAACGCGACTTGGAATGACAAAGGAGAGTTTATCTTTCAGGGGGCTGTTGTCAGGGGTTCTCATATGCTGGACTTGCTCAAAAGCACCACAGCAGCCCGCAAGATTGCCGAGGATAGAAGACCCCAGGGGTGGCGGCCATTTCTTAAAGCCCTAGCAATCCTCAACATTCCACTCTCGGGTGTACCAAACTATAAGCTTCGTCAACAGATTCAAACTTTAAAACAAAACCCTTCAATGAGCTACAGCACTCCAAAAGATGTTCTTGGAACCCCTCCCCCCTTTGAAAGGGTTAATGATAACTCATTTACGGATGAGTCCTCACCCCTAAATGCCTCCGGACCTTTTCCTAATCCTGATCTCAGCGTGGTTAGACTATTGAATGACTTTTGAATGACTTTTGATTAAATTCAATACATTTTATTTTAAAAAATTATACAATTTAACGTGACATTCTTTAAACATTTGACGTGAGCATACGCCTTGATTACAGGGTCTTCAAGGATACATACTTAAACACTTTTGATATTTTCTAACAAAACAATCTATGGTGCTATCATTACTTCTTAAATCATCACTATATAGAGACATAACATCTTAAAAGAAACTCCACGGGCTCTTTGGCATAGGTAGAATACACAGTGTTGACCGCATGTAGTGGAGAGGTTGTACTTGTTTGATGCTGTAGTAGATCTTTGATCCAATTTTGGTCAAAAACTGTTTAATAGACAGCGGGAAATGTGAAAATCCGGGGGGAAGGCCATATGAATCAAAAAACGTAGAGATTTTTCTTCCTCCTACATCTTCTAACGTTACAGCTAGCCAATGTTCACCGGGCATGTGTTTAGGATGGGTATTGACGATACACATGGCCGGTCGCTCATTCCATTTCACAATAGGTAGCTCATCACAGGCCCATACTCCACAAAATTGTTTTCTGATCAAACGGCTCATTAGGCCTTCTAGCTCTTGGGTATTCATGTTTTTGCTCAATGATCTTTAATATCTCAATAATAATCCACTAAGACTTCGGGCATTCACTTCCAAGATTGAATCAGAGCATGCATAAACAACCATAGTAACTGTACAAGCTAAAGGTGTTCGGAAACAAATTTCCAGCCTAAGGTTACCTTGTGACACGACGGACAGATTTCCTGAGGTGTCATCATCCGGGGATAAATTGAACGCATACAATGTGTAACCCTCTGCAAAATCATTTCTGTCAATAGGTAAAGAGAGATCTTTTAGATGCCTCCCTGTAGCCAGGAATAGATTGTAAAATTCTCACACAGATATGTTGTTATTAAATTGCGGTTGGAAAGCCTTAGCAGGGACCTGGCGTCCGTCCTGACAGAGAGCTATATACTCTGCATTGAAATGCTGAAAATTAAAGGGGTTATTAATGTAAGCTTCCCGTATTACAGGAGTAATCAACCAGGCCTATAACGATGTAGCGGGGTAAAGGGCCTAGAAACAGGTTTTCTTGACTACATATTCTACTACCCATCGGTATGCTGAATGTTTTCATGGTATTTCTTTGGAGACTGGCTAGGCCACTCCAGGACCTTAATGTGCTTCTTCTTGAGACACTCCTTTGTTGCCTTGGCCGTGTGTTTTGGGTCATTGTCATGCTGGAATACCCATCCACGACCCATTTTCAATGCCCTGGCTGAGGGAAGGAGGTTCTCACCCAAGATTTAACGGTATATGGCCCCGTCCATCGTCCCGTTGATGCGGTGAAGTTGTCCTGTTCCCTTAGCAGAAAAACACCACCAAAGCATAATGTTTCCACCTCCATGTTTGACGGTGGGGATGGTGTTCTTGGGGTCATAGGCAGTATATGTGCTTTCTTGAGCAGGGAGACCTTGCGGGCGCTGCAGGATTTCAGTCCTTCACGGCGTAGTGTGTTATCAATTGTTTGCTTGGTGACTATGGTCCCAGCTGCCTTGAGATCATTGACAAGATCTTCCCGTGTAGTTCTGGGCTGATTCCTCACCGTTCTCATGATCATTGCAACTCCACGAGTTGAGATCTTGCATGGAGCCCCAGGCCGAGGGAGATTTTTATTTTGTGTTATTTTGTGTTTCTTCCATTTGCGAATAATCGCACCAACTGTTGTCACCTTCTCGCCAAGCTGCTTGGCGATGGTCTTGTAGCCCATTCCAGCCTTGTGTAGGTCTACAATCTTGTCCCTGACATCCTTGGAGAGCTCTTTGGTCTTGGCCATGGTGGAGAGTTTGGAATCTGATTGATTGATTGCTTCTGTGGACAGGTGTCTTTTATACAGGTAACAAACTGAGATTAGGAGCATTCCCTTTAAGAGTGTGCTCCTAATCTCAGCTCGTTACCTGTATAAAAGACACCTAGGAGCCAGAAATCTTTCTGATTGAGAGGGGTTCAAATACTTAACCTTGCTCATATTTTTTGTCGAAAACACCCCTCAACTTGGATATACGTACCAAGTCCCCCACTATGAATTTAACATCTTTTTTTTTTCTTACGGCGAAGGGGGAACAAACCATAGAGTTTTAAAGACTTGAAAATAATTTTCAGAAGAGACCTCGGAGGGCTTCATCCATATACTTTTATGGTAGCTGTGGTTATAACCCTTTACTAAATCTTGAACTATATATCCAGATATCTGTGCGTGTTGTGAGCCGTAAAGTATTTCCACATTCGTTCTTTCAGAGTTCTGTTAACTACTTAGGGAGTGGTGGGGTGCTAGCATATCCTATTTTCTGGGCCTGAGTGGGAGGCATTTTACTTTGGGCACGCCAGACTCTCCAAAACCGTCACCTCGGGAGCTGCTCCCTAAGAAGTTAAAGCGCTCAACAACTGAAGCTTTCAAATCCGAACCTGTAGCAAAATGTACTTTATTGTACTTCCTCATGAGTTTCTGAAAAGCATTATAAAAAAATTATTTACCGCCGTCCGTCTGCACTTTCTTGGGTGCTCCTCCTTCCTTCAAGATAGAGTCAAAGGCCCAAGTTACCTCTGCCCCACTTTTATTTTTTAAGACCCTTACAAATGCTATTTTAGAGAAAATATCTATAACCGTTAGCATGTATCGATTTCCATCATTTTTATCGGCAAGGGCCTGCATGTCACATAGATCCGCCTGAAACTGGGACCAGGGGTGAGTAGAAAAAAACTATTTCGTGGAAATTGTTTTCGCACAGGTTTATGCAGAGTGTAAGCATCCTGCTCTGCTAACCATTCATTCACTTGAGCATCGCCTAACCTGCTACCGGTTTCTTCGGCTATAGCTCTCTGGAACCTCTCCTTCCCCCCATAAGACCCTGGGTTAGAGGGGGTATAATAAATGTTTCTCATCATCTGCTCTGCCATCCTTCTTGCCTCTCTGATGTACAATAACATTAATGACCCCATTTCAAATAACAAGATCATTTCATTTTCTTTTTTCTTTTTTTTCTTTTTTCCAAGTATTACGTATCCATACAATTCAGGATACGTAGCAGGATGTTAGGACCCGTTTTCTCAATGATCCATGTATGTAAGATTTGGTATACCTGGCTTACATTTACAGGCTTATATCATTGAATTTTTAAGACATAAACATCTGTTATATAAGTATATAAACAACAAATATGATACATGTTACAATTAAATGATGGTTCAAACAAATAAAGTAAAATCTTAGATAAGGCTGTTTCTAGTTCTTCGGAATCATCCCCAAGACGGGCTACCAGTTGTGACCACTGTAGAGTCTCCCCCGTATGTCTTACGTGACTCATGATTTGTTCCATTTTTAGCACACACCCGGCATTAACCCCTGTATTGCCGGCTGTGTAGAGCGATACATTGTTCACTTTATTCTCAATAATTTGGTGCATAACATTTGTAAATTATCTCCAACATCGTATGCATACTGTTACCCATTGCTTTATATCTAAATCAAAAAATATATACGGTTACTCTGTCTCTTGGGGTTTATTGAGCCAGAAAGTCACCACATCGGCCAGCATAGCTTTGTTGTATTTGCTGTTGTCCACCATGGCAGTCCTGATTTCTTTGAGTTTCTCATGGATGAAGGCAACCTCCTTCAGTTTGTGTAGGAACGCCTCGGTTACACCGTGAACCCTGGGAATAGACGGCTCAAGACCCATAGACTCCGACCATCGATGGTATAAAGCGGCAGGACCACAGTCTTTTCACCAGCTCCTCAAAGTCGTTGAAGTAGTAGTACCGGGGTAGGTCATATAGACACGGATGTCTTCGTTGGCTGGGGTGATTGATCTCACAACCGTGGCATTTTTCTCGAAAATACTCTCCAATCACCACATCTAAAAGTGCGGATACAGAGGCCTTGATGGTGTCCTCAAAAATAGTACTGACCGCCCCATCAAACACATCCTCAGGCTGGGGACATGTTAGGTGTCGGGGGGGATGCCTGGGGGGCGTAGAGAGGAGGACTGTGAGGCATAGAGTCCTCAGGGTCTGGCACCCATAACGTATCGGAGTCCTGATATGGAATATGAATATCCATGGTATATGATGAAATGAAGAACGAGAGGCCTTAGGGGCGCCCCTTTTATTGTTAAACCTATGGCATCGGGGTGTGGTTATCGGAACAGCCGCCTACTTAGTTTTCTTCAGAGAATGACCCTTCTGTGGATGAACCTTCTTGGGGTGCCTTTGAATCATAATCCTTAGGATTTGTATATATTATGCACTTCCTTAGCTGAACAATACTCTGTCAGCGTTGGCTCTGTACAAAAAGAGCATCCACTGCCTCAAACATTCTCAATTCCATCATATCCCAACTTTTAAACGGAATACGCAACTTAAAATCCCGAGTCGGTCCCGCATCACGGTTGTTGCCTTTGCGGGTTTTCTCGCTGTCGATATAGAACTGCACGCACCCATACGGAAGTCCAATCTTTCTTTGTATTTTCACCTATGGAAAGTTCTTCCTGAGGAGTCCTGCTCAACTCCCAAATGGGTCTCGTAGCCCGTGAACAAGCTATAACCCTTTGTGATAACTCTCAGTTCGGGGCACACCACCTTGCGAAACACTTGCCAGTCTTCAAGCCTGTAGTCCACTCCTAAAGTCTGGTCTGTATATTCTTCTCCTTTGGCTACGGTATAGAGCTTCACACTATAGGCCGGGTAATCAAACAGATAACCACATAGTTGTCCATTAGACATCAACACTTGATCTTTCAGCTCAGTTGCGGGAGGTATTTGGGTTCTATACATATTTAGAAAACGCTTTTTTGGCGCATCGTATATTGTTGCTTATACGCCGTCCTTTCTCTATGTTTTAACCAAGGTCCTGCTTCAGTTGTTACGGTCATCACGTGTGTGTCGGTGATCACAAAATCCATGTTTAATTTCTATAGTGTTCTGGGGTTTATCTCTGAGTTAGCGGGTAGCATCCAGAACTATTTATAGACTGCCTAATACCCCGGACAATTACTGTTTCAGAAACACATTCCCCAGTTCAAAGAGGTCACTTCAACCACCTTGACAGCTTTAATGTAAACACATGCATATCTTCAAAATATCTACAGGGACCATAAAATACACATGCATCACTTCAAAGGGACATACAGGACCATAAAACTACAAACGCATCACTTCAAAGGGACAGATGTACAGGACCATAAAACTACAAACGCATCACTTCAAAGGGACAGATGTACATATAGGATCATAAAACCCCTCCCCCCTGTGGGAACTTCCGGACCGGATGTACACCCCCCGGGGGCCATAAAAAAGCCATCAATCACACGTTTGACCGATGCCGTCTACTTTATTCTCTCTCTACCTCATATGAATATGTATTCATGGGCTGCACAACTGCGTTCTCTTAAACAGTGGACTGCAGACTATCCTTGTGCATGGAGAAGTATCAAAGCCATAAACATACAGTATTCACTACTTTGGGTCCAAGGCTTTGAAGGAAAAAACTGACAATCGAAATTATTCTTAATTACATTCGTATTTGGCTAAATGTACACACCTCCAGTGTTTAATAACAACACCTTTAAGTCCTGGTTCCAAAGTGCAATCATGAATGTACTATGATGAATCTCTACTGCCATTCAATCAATTACAAGAAAGATTTGGATTATCCAAGGCCGATTTCTATAAATTCTTACAACTCAGAAATCGTATTCAATCACTTCAACAGAATCTGGATGAACCTAAGGCATCTAGCATAGAGAAAATACAGAAAGAAGCTGCTTTGCCAAAGAAGATGATTGCCAATTTGTATCAAGGGTTGATTGAAACTCTACCTGATTGTTCAGAACCTTTAAGTAAAAAATACCTGCTCCTACCTTAGACATAAACTACTGCAATTAAAGATAATTCATAGGACTTACTACACTCCTGCCAGAATGCATGTAATGTCACGACTGTTGGAGATTCAAAAAGTATCTATTACATATGCTGTGGTCTTGTGATAAACTCACATTACTTAGTGATAATGTATGTGCTATCATTTCACTGTGTCGTCTAAATATTGGTGATCAAAATCAGAGAAAGCTTTGTAATCTAGGTCTAACTGCTGCACAAAAATGTATACCCATCAATTGGAAACTCTCATTAACCTTAAATAACAAACTGGAGGACTGAACTATCTATTTGGAAACCACATGTTGAACACCTTTGGGAATTTGTTGTATAGTGATCGTTTTGTTTTTGTGTTTTCTGGTTGTGTTGTTTGTGGGCTGCTGTGGAAAAACAAACAAATAATTGTCGCAAAATATTATTTTGAAATGTTCACTGCAATGAGCTCTCAGTCTAAATGAACAGTCAGACTTTGTTGTTTGAAAGCGTTGGCACAAGAAAGAATGTTAATGACGTAAAAAAGGGCAATCTGCAGTTCAAACAATAAAAAAGCGCCACCCCACCAATGTTTTTGAAAAACAGCTGAGGGATGGGGCTGCATTAGAGAGAGCTATGAATGCAAGGACTGAATATCCATGATATCAAAATGACAGTTTTAACCATATTTTGAGGCATTAGTGTTTGTTTATGATTACATTGTTTACAAACGATGTAGTAAAACACCCTTATATTTTGAGTTCTGATGTATGACAGTTGAACTAAGCTGACATTTAAACTTTATATTCTTCAAGAATCAGTGGGTATATATTATAAATTTAAATGTCTAAAAATTGATGTAGCAACTGCAGATTGCCCCTTTAAAATGTAGTCAAAATGACAAGTGCTCAAGTTTGTCTCAAACCCATGCTATTGGTAGTGGAGGAAGACTAGTAATGTTGACATACTTACTTACTGAATTTAGGCCCATCGCTCCTCAGGGTGCATAAGCCGTTGACGACCCCTGTCCATCACACTCCTATCCTCTGTAATGTTGACATGAGTCATTAATAAGAGCGGGAGCTAACAGAGGCCTTGACCCAAGTGGGGTAAGACGTTTTCTGGTTGAAGAAGCCACTTGGGTGAGTTGGCAATTAGTTATAGAGAAGAATGATCCCAAGCGCATCCAAGACGTGTCATTACAGGCAAGGAGGAATCGAGATAGCAAGAAGACAGCTACCGCGGGCCTTAGAGGACTCAGTCAAAATCCACTGTGCTTCCTTTATTGTTGGCTGAAAATCTTGTGCGCAAAACCAATTAGGTCTCAAAACAGACATATTTTTGCCTCGAGAAATAAAAGTTCAGTACAAACATTTATTTGTAAAATATGGAAAATCATTCATTTGTAAATCCCCAATAAAACATAACCATTCTATCAGATTTTTCAGCACTCTTGAATCTGATGGATTTGATGTTTTACTGAGTTGACAAAAAAAAAAAAAAACTTCTTTAAGTGGTATACACAGTAGCAACACTGAGTGTACAAAACATTAAGAACACCTTTCTAATATTGAGTTGTTGACTCCAATGCTTCCCACAGTCAAGTTGGCTGGATGTCCTTTCGGTGGTTGACCATACCCCGTTCAAAGGCACTTCAATCTTTTGTCTTTCCCATTCACCCACTGAATGGCACACACACAATCCATGTCTCAATTCTCTCAAGGTTTAAAAATCCTTATTTAACCTGTCTCCTCCCTTTCATCTACACTGATTTTAAGTGGATTTAACAAGTGACACCAATAAGGGTTAATAGCTTTCACCTGGATTCGCCTGATCAGTCTGTCATGGAAAGAGCCGGTGTTCATAATGTTTTGTACACTCAGTGTAGATACGAAAGCAGCATGGTTAGCACTCAAAAAGTACATGGAAAGACTATTTTGTTTCCCTGTGGCAATTACTAAAGCAGTATTACAAAATAGAAAAATGTAAGTACCTTTTTAAATGACTTATTGAGCGCGGGCCATGCTACTTTAGGGCTTTTGAAACTAGTCAGTTAGCATTGTAGCCTCTGAATCTTCTCTGTGCTAGAAATCCAACCTTAAGTACTAACACCAGAGAATGTAGCTAGAATCCCACAAGAGAGGCAAACTCAGCAGACATAATTAGTTCATATTCTAAAACCTAAAGCTGTTTCTTCTTGACCCCCGACCCCGTGTTCAATAGGCATTATGAGAGAAGGTCCAAAGAAAAGATTTTACTTAATTTCATCATTCTCGCTATTGTGCTGGAGCGTCTCCATGAGCATTTACTGTTCACCTCAGGGCCTCAAAATAAACACACTAATCAATATCTGCCTCTGTTCCTCCCCTCTCCAGGTAGATTTCAGACAAGTTTAGGCTAAGGTGATAACAGTGATGGAACAAAGTCATTTGAAAGTAATTCCAACTATGCCAGAGGCCATGGACTGTCTGAAAACTCTACTCAGAGAAAATATTTGCTAACGTACAAAGGCCCCCTTGCAATAAGAACACAATGTAACCTAATGTTTGTTAAATTGATACATTGGAACCTCATGCTGCTTCACCCATGCAATACGTTGGTCTGACATAGCACCAACTTTGCATTAAGTTGTTAATATTACTTGCAATAGGAACTTAAGTGTTACAAAAGGACGGAAGCCCAACTTCAATACTCGTGGTTTTAGTGTTTTTGGGGTTTTATCCCGGGTGTCAGTTGAGTATGGGTATAGCTCAAGACCAAAAATGTAAAAGTAGGCTACAAAAAAGTAGACAAAAATCATTCCAATCCCGATTAAAATGCAACGGCTGTTTAAAGTAGTGGCACAGTGGTCTAAGACACTGCATCTCAGTGATAGAGACTTCACTACAGACACCCTGGTTCGATTCCAGGCTGTGTCACAATTGGCCTAACCCGTTGTCCAGGTTTGGCCAGTGTAGGCAGTCATTGTAAATAAACATTTGTTCTTAACTGACTTACCTAGTTAAATGAAGGTTACACAAAGTATTAGTTGGCTGGACCATTGCTAGGAGAGAACCTGCTAGCCTGCATGCCATTTTCTCAGCATAGTCAGTGCCATTTGCCATCAGCCGTTTAGGCAATGTACCTTGAAGCATGACCATTTGCCTTGAAGCATGATTTGGCCACAGAGGATCATTAGCTTCTTTGCAAAATGAGCTGTGGATGTTTTAATCGCGCAATTTGGGTAGCGCGCTGCAAACAACCTACCAAATAGCTGATTGTTGAGTTGCAGCGGTCAGTGAAAAGCAGTTAAATATGCCTATCACAACCATAGGAAAAGCATAGTTTAGAAAGCAAATGGCTATTGCTGAAAAGAGAAGACAAAGAAAATACTCTAATCTGTCTTTTGTTATCATCTCAACTCCCAATTGAGCGAACAGTAGCCTATCTTATTGGCACCAGCAGAGAGCATTGGCCATATCCCAGTGAGTGTGCATATTCACTGTCTTTATTCACTGTCTTTATCATTGGATCAGAACCACTGGAAAGTTCTTTTGGGGAAAATAATTCCCTCCCCCAGGCTAGATGAACATCACATTGTACAATTTGTGTCTCTCCTTTTCGTAGGCCTAGATTAGATAGTTGTATTCCCCCGGGGGTCGGGCAGATAATAAAAAAATAAAATGTCATGGCTCATGATGTGTTCATATGCTACAGAAAATTAGCTTTAAAAAACAGCAACATTCTCTCTCTGACTCATGGCAAAATGTGTAAAACTGCAGGATTTAGCTCAGGGACTCTTGAAAGTCGGGACATGCAGGGAAACTTTTATTTTTATAGTTGGGAAAAAAAATAAGAAATTTGCACTATATTATGAGCTTAAAACATACATTTAGGGGAATTTTATAAGGGGAATTGTCAGAATACTTTCAATATTATTCCTTTCCATGTTGGCTCTATGCCTGTAAATGCCCTTGTCCAGAGCAAAGGATCTACATTTCAAAAATTAAAATTATTGTATGTAGTTTCTTGCAATAGCCCTCTGACTTTAAAGAATATTTCTCTCAAAACGTTGATTCCCAAAAGATGTGTCCGGAGAATTGGTCAACTGCGTCAGATATGTCTAAAATCCTAAATGAATCAGGAATGAGCAGGGTCAGCTATACCATACTTATGCATGTCCTCATTGCATGTAGTGTAACAGAACACCTCATGGTCTGTAAAGTGCTCTACCTTTGGTAGATTTGAACAAACAATATTGGAATTATCATGGTCACAGCAATAAAAACAGTCAACTCCATCTGCCTGATAGATTAAAATAGAATAGGAATTTTGGTTCAAATATATTACATTTAATTAGGTTTTAGAGTCAAAAAGCCACAGAGGAAAAACTAAATTGCTGCTGTGTATACCACTTGAAGAAGGAAAAAAAATGTTGTCAACTCCGTAAAACATCAAATCCATCAGATTTTTTTGTCTAACATCAAGAGTGCTGAAAAATCTGATAGAATGGTTATGTTTTATTGGGGATTTACAAATGTTTGTATTGAACTTTTATTTCTCGAGGCAAAAATATGTCTCTTTTGAGAATACTGTATGTTGTCAACTCCGTCAGTGGCCTGTCAACTCCATCATTGATGGCTAACCCCCTTAAGATAGATTTTTTTTTTATACAAAATATTTTAAATCACTGTTCTTCAATAAATGCTTTATGTTCTAAATCTAGAAAAACTTGCCAAAATGCTAACGAAATTAGCCTGGGAGTATTTAATAGTGCTATCAAACAAAACAAAAAGAAGTTTGGAGATTTGTATTACATATTTAATATAATGTTAGAATTAAACAATCAAATCAAATTGTATTGGTCACATACACGTGATTAGCAGATGTTATTGCGGGTGTAGCGAAATGCTTGTGCTTCTAGCTCCAACAGTGCAGTAATTTCTAACAAGTAATATCTAACAAATTACACAACATATGCCCAATAAACACAAATCTAAGCAGGAATGAATTAAGACTATGTACATATGGACGAGTGATGTCAGAGCGGAAGGGACTAAGATACAGTAGAATAGTATAGAATACAGTATATACATATGAGATGAGTAATGCAAGATATGTAAACATTATTAAGTGACTAAGATACCGTAGAATAGTATAGAATACAGTAAATACATATGAGATAAGTAATGCCAGATATGTAAACATTATTAAAGTGACTAGTGTTCGATTCCTTAAAGTGGCAAGTGATTTTCTCCCGACTCTCTTCTCTGTATACATCAATGATGTCGCTCTTGCTGCTGGTGAGTCTCTGATCAACCTTTACGCAGACGACACCATTCTGTATACTTCTGGCCCTTCTTTGGTCACTGTGTTAACTACCCTCCAGTCGAGCTTCAATGCCATACAACTCTCCTTCCGTAAAACTAAAGTAAAACTAAATGCATGCTCTTCAACCGATCGCTGCCCGCACCTGCCCGCCCGTCCAGCATCACTACTCTGGACGGTTCTGACTTAGATTACGTGGACAACTACAAATACCTCGGTGTCTGGTTAGACTCTAAACTCTCCTTCCAGACTCACATCAAACATCTCCAATCCAAAATTAAATCTAGAATCGGCTTCCTATTTTGCAACAAAGCATCCTTCACTCATACTGCCAAACATACCCTCGTAAAACT
>QNTS01000303.1:1021714-1046637 GCA_003317085.1 Hucho hucho
ATGCCTATAGGCTGCAGCCTCTAATGTGCTAGTGATGGCTGTTTAACTTCTTAGGGAGCGGTTCCCGAGGTGACGGTTTTGGAGAGCCTGGCGTGCCCAAGGTAAAATGTCTCCCACTCAGGCCCAGAAAATAGGATATGCACATAATTAGTACTATTGGATAGGAAACACTCTGAAGTGTCTAAAAGTGTTAACATAATGTCTGTGAGTGTAACAGAACAGAAATAGCAGGCGAAAATCTGAGAAAAATCAATCCGGAATTACTGTTTTTTGTCACATAGGCTCTGGTTGACAGTCTCTCTATTGAGTTCTATGGCAAGCAGCTCCGAGATTTCAGTACCTATGGCTTCCACTATATGTCAACAGTCTATATGTAAAGCCTCAGAGATTGGAGGAAGCAGGAAGAATAGGGAAAGGATATGGCCAAGGTAGCTCAGATGTCAACAAATTTTCTCGTGCGCAAGGCTGGCTGCGCGCCCCACTTTATTTTACTTATATAACGTTTAGGTGACCATCCGAGTGAAATATTATCGCTCATATTCATAAAAGGATAGCTAAGGATGCATTTTAACTGGTATTTGATTTGTTTAGGAAAGGTTTATAGGTATATTTGAACGCGTTCTCTTCACGTTTCAATGGGCGATTCGACGTTGGATTTTCTGAACACAACGCACCAACCAAACAGATTTATGGATATAATAAATGACTTTTTCTAACAAAAGAACCATGGATTGTCTTCGTTGGACACTTGGGAAGCCCTCAGCAGAAGTTCTTCAAAAGGTAAGGGATTTGTTTTCGCTGTGAAATGTGTTTTGTGTGAACCGTGATGGTTTCTGAAAAATATTGGAGGTGCTACCCTCAAACAATCAAATGTTGTGCTTTCGCCGTAAAGCCTTTTTGAAATCTGACAACGATGTTATATTGCCAAGAAGCAGAGCTTTTGATGACTATTCAACACTTGTATATTGATGAATGTTTAATAATTCAACTTTTGGATTTTGAATTTGGCGCCTCGCTAGCGCCCTACCACTCCCTAAGTAGTTAACAGTCTGATGGCCTTGAGCTATAAGCTGTTTTTCAGCCTCTCGGTCCCAGCTTTGATGCACCTGTACTGACCTCGCCTTCTGGATCATAGCGGGGTGAACAGGCAACTGCTCGGGTGGTTGATGTCCTTGATGATCTTTTTGGCCTTCCTGTGACATTGGGTGTTGTAGGTGCCCTGGAGGGCAGGTAGTTTGCCCCCGGTAATGCGCTGGGCAGACCGCACCACCCTCTGAAGAACCTTGCATGCAACACTTTGTTATGAAGGTGAAATTTTACTGTGGAAAAATTGCTTCCCCAAACATGAAAATCACACGCCGCCTATAAACGGGTTAGTTGAAAATGTCACGAAAACCATGCACACGCTTAATGGGGCAGAAGGCAGTTTGTTGGCCAGATTGCTAGCAAAAATGACAATAACCTTCCATGTGGGGAATCGTAGTTGGCTTGTTTCAGCTAGTTTTATCTTGTTCTAGATATCATGTCTTGTTTTGAGGTGTTTTTGCTGATGTCACTTTTTTGCTAATATGGCTCAAATTCACTAGTTAGCTAACCAACAACTGTAACGATGTATTTGAGAGACAAGTGCTAATTCTGCAATTGTATTTATGTTTTCAATAAATTGGAGACAAAATATTATTAACATTCTGTAAAAAATCTAAGCCAAACCCATCTGTTTTGCCCCGTAGTTGCGCACCCATTGGTTTCGTTGCTAAACAACCAACCCGTCAATTGATGTCGGCCTTGTTGTGACTTGATAGCGTATATTATGCAACTATTTCACGTTGCACTGTATGTGCCGTTCCACAAATGCGGCTTCGGAATCACGGTGTGGCTATGACCCAAAAGAAAAAAGCAGACCACTACCTCAAATTTACTGTTGATAATCTGAATAATCCCTCAAATTCTGGGCAAGTAGTGAAAGGTTTAGAGTGCAAAAAAATGCACAGCTCCCTAAACAACTGCTGGTTGACTCACAGGTGGTAACTGAGAGAACCTCTATTCTGAACTCTTTTAATAAACATTTTCTTGATACAGACAGATTATTTGATAGGGTTAAAGGTCAACATGAACCCCCTTTTGTGGAAATCAGGATTTGTCCTACCTCTTTTGAAAGGAGGTAGGATAACTATCGGCCAATATCTAAGTTGTCTATTCTGGCAAAGGTATTGGAGTCCCTAGTCAATAAGCAGCTTAAGGCCTACCTGCAGGAAAACAATATTTGAGTGGTATGCAATCAGGTTTCAGGTCTGGCTACAGCACTGTCACAGCAACTTTAAACAAAAAATATGTTTTAAATGTTCACTGTGCCCTGGATATGAAGCCGCATTGTGTATCTCTATTCATAGACTTGTCAAAGGTGTTTAACACTGTGGACCACACCGTCTTGGTGCAGAGATTGAAGTGTGTTGGGATTACTGGTTGTGCTCTGGAGTGGTTTGTGAACTACCTGTCAAATCGAACCCAATATGTTAAGGCAGATGGTTGTAAGTTGGACACAGTAGAGTTGGGCTCGGGTGTGCCTCAAGGATCAAATGTAGGTCCCCTGTTGTTTAGTATCTAGATCAACAACATTGGGTGACATATTGAGACAGATTATGTACAGTTTTATATGGATGACACTGTTCTTTATTCAAGTGGCAGCAGTTCGACTTTGGCTTTTGAAAAAGCTTTAACAGCTTTTAACATCATTCAACAGAATCTGTACAATTTTAAGCTTGTTCTGAATTCTTTTAAAACAAAATTCATGGTATTTTCCAGTACTAACACTCTGAAAACCATGTAATTACTACCTACGAAGGACATTCTATACAGAGAGTCAAAACGTACAAATATCTGGGAGTTTGGGTGGACGAGAAGTTGAGCTCCACCACCCATGTAGAGAACCCTGTCAGGAAACTAGAGCTGCGTAAAAAATAACTCTCTCAAACCCTCTCTCTGGTCCTGGGACAAGAGACAAATGTTGGGATTCTCTAGCTGCTGAAGTAGCCGCCCTTCCCTCTGTTGCTAGGCCAGGTTGCTAGGGTTGCCTTATCTAACTCCCTTGAACAAGTCAGCTGACTGGGGTCAGCCAATTAGGGGCCCACCTGGGGTAGGAGAACCCCCAACACTATCTCTGAGTTTCTCAGTCTCTCTCTGCAGCTTCAGGAGTGAACCGCTGGTTTCTAACCTCCTGGCTGCATCAACAGAGAGGGCCTCACCTGTAGACCTCTCACCCATGGACACTTTCCTTCACTCTGGACTTTCCCCAACATAACTGTGGTGTTAGTGCGTGAATACCATATAAGTGGACTTTGGTGGGTCAGGGGTCTTTGCTTATATGTCTTAATATTCATCCCAGGCAGTAGATTTGGCAGTACAGCCTTGGCAGTACAGCCTTGGCCCATTGCTAACATAGGCCTTGAGATGGCTGCCATGTATTGTATATTCTAAAATGGCAGCCCCAGTTACATAGCATAGTCATTTAGCATGCTAGCCCTATGCTAGCTACTATTGTATCTGGTTACATTGTGTGCTGGGACTAAACAGCTCCCTCTGCAACTGGATCCTAGACTTCCTGACAGGCCATCCCCAATTGGTAAGGGTAGGTAACAACACATCCGCCACGCTGATCCTCAACACTGGGGCCCCTCAGGAGTGCATGCTCAGTCCCCTCCTGTACTCCCTGTTCACTCATGACTGCATGGCCAGGCACGACTCCAACACCATCATCAAGTTTGCTGATGACACAACAGTGGTAGGCCTGATCACCGACAACAATGAGACAGCCTATAGGGAGGAGGTCAGAGACCTGACCATGTGGTGCAAGGACAACAACCTCTCCCTCAATGTGATCATAGACAAAGGAGATGATTGTGGACTACAAGAAAAAGAGGACCGAGCATGCCCCCATTCTCATTGACAAGGCTGTAGTGGATCAGGTTGAGAGCTTCAAGTTCTTTGCCGTCCACATCAACAACAAACATGGTCCAAGCACACCAACACCGTTGTGAAGAGGGCACGACAAAACCTATTCCCCCTCAGGAGATTGAAACGATTTTGCATGGGTCCTCAGATCCTCAAAAGATTTTACAGCTGCACCATCGAGAGCATCCTAATGGGTTGCATCACTGCCTGGTATGGCAACTGCTCGGCCTCCGACCGCAAGGCACTACAGGGGGTAGTGCATACGGCCCAGTACATCACTGGGTCTAAGCTTCCTGCCATCCAGGACCTCTATACCAGGCGGTGTCAGAGGAAGGCCCAAAATATCATCAAAGACTCCAGCCACTCTAGTCATAGACTGTTCTCTCTGCTACTGCACACATACTGCACACGGCGCATGTGACAAATAACATTTGATTTAATTTGATTTGAGATAAGGAGTCCCGAAAATTTGAACAGAGCATGGCAAAAAGTTATTTCATTACTCAGCCCCTTGTTCTTAGAATTTCCTGCAAGCCAACCTAAAATTTCAGGACCTAGTGTCCCTGGAGTAGTTCAAAGGACAAATAGATAAACAGGTTGTTGAGACGTAGTTGTTTCTAGTGGTTACTAGTTTGTGTTGCCTTATGTAAGGAAGCATTCATTTTTACTTTACACACACATGCCTGAATGCGCACACACACACACACACACACACACACACACATCCACTGTTTTTTGCTGTTGAATTTGTGCTGTTGCCAGTGTCTTCTGTCTGTGTAGTCTGTTTTGTCTTACAGGTTTCATTTTTTTTAAATCCCAGCCCCCGTCTCCACAGGAGGCCTTTTGCCTCTTGCCAGGCCATCATTGTAAATAGGAATTTGTTCTTACTTGATTATCCTGGTTAAATAAAGGTTTAAAAAAAAATATGATTGGTTGAATAGTGGTTGACATTGTATATTCCGTTCCACAGAACTTTAAACCTAATGTTGTGATAATTAATAATTAATTGTTCGTTTTTTCTGTTCTCTAAATAGCATTTTTGAGTTTTTAAAATTGTGTAGAAAGTGGACATCCCACTTTGCCATACCCCTAGGTTTAGCTGAACTGACGCCACTGGTTTTATCCAAATCTTAATAGTTTTCTTGCCTTGAGAGAAGTTCTTTGACGAATTGTCACAGCAATCCACCATTTGTCCTAGTTCAGCGTGCAGCACATTGCTCATGTTGGCATCCAATTGGTTTGCATTGATTCACTATGCTTGTCTAAAAACATCCTAAAATAGCTCACACGTAATTCAATCCAATTTATTTCACGACAATATCACTCCAGAAGATCTGGGTTCGACTTATGCGATCATGTCAATTGGCTGAACTTTGGACCTACAGTAAGAATGCAACATTTAATTTACGCTTGGGTCATAGGAGAGGATAGGTTCCATTTCCAGACACTGAATTCCACTCGAGGCCTTCCTTCTTGCTCTCACCACCTCAAGGAGAAAATCCCTGCCAATATTGCCCTCGGCTCACTTTTACAGAGGTCAAGCCTGGGCCTGTAGCTAAGTGTTAAATTGAATTCAAAGTAATTATTCTCCTGAACCCTCATGAAAGGCCCAATGATTAGTTTGTTAGTTCATTTATAAAGGACCTCTGAAACAAGGCACCAGGACCTGAGAAGACGACGTCTTCTGTAGATATTGTGTTTTTCAAAATGAATTACAGAGGCCAGAAATTCTCCAGTGCTTGTGTAGACTCCACTATATAATGTTTTGGTTATATCTGCTTGATCACTCTCTGCTGTATTCTGGACTTACTTTGGGGGGAGTTTCTCTCTTCCTCTAGGCCTTTTATTTAATTTAGTGTCTTAATCACTTCAAGCCATCAACTCCAATACACGGTTTTCAAAAGTGGGGCTCTACAATTACTCTTGGCTCTGGGAGAAATGAAAAGAATGCTTACACAACATTCATTTTTCTTTCAGGGGAGCATATTTGACTGGAAATGAACTCTCTCGGCTGTGGAAAAATGCCTCCTATCAAATTATCCGTTATTGCTGGCCAAGAAAGTTTGAAATGGCATTTCTTAAAGGGCGACTGCACTTCCTGATTTGGCCTTGTTTTTCATGAAAGCTCATTAAGAAATGTTAGCGGCCATGACAGAAGGCAAACTAGAGTTGTCTTGGGGGTGTGGTTTGATGTGGGTGTTTCTTGGGTGTGTCTTTGCCATTCAACCACAACAAACGAGAGCAGAGGTGAGTACAGCGAGGTAAGCTAAGGAGAGAACAAAGTTTTGAAGTTGAGGACTTCTCCCTTCCTGACTGACTCACCATCTCAAGATAGTCAGCTAATTCAGTTCTATGTGTAGGCTAAAGGCTGTGCTGACCTTGTGTTTAGCCAAGCCGACAGCAGCTAGCTACACTCAGAAAAAAAGGTGCTATATAGAACCTAAAAGGGTTCTTCAGTTGTCGACATAGGAGAACCCTATGAGGAACCCTTTTTGCTTCCAGGTAGAACCCTTTTGGGTCTGTGTAGCACAGCTTGGGAGCTGCTATTCTATTTAGCTGATATTTCTCTGTCTAATCAGTTATGGCAAGATAGCAAGAGCCTGTGTCTGGAATGTGTTTCATAAGACACTCGTTCTACAACACCTTGCTACAAAAGTAGCTCGCAACGTAGTTTCAACGTTTCATCACATCATGTAAATACATGTTACTGGTGGAGACAGTATAAACTGCAAGTTTAATACCCAGTCTTGAAGTCAGCTCAGCTTTCCTATTACACAATATTCTATAACTAGCTAGTTTTGTCTCTCCTTATGTCTGCTGTTAGATCTTTCCTGCGGGACAAATCCCAGAACTACTAATATCCCTACAATAGGTGTAGGCTACATGTAGACATAGCACTAACATTTCCCAGCTTGTATTGATACATGTATCAACTAAACATCTAAATATCATATATGCTTATAAAGACAGTACGCCCTCATCTACCTAGCAAATACAAATAAGTTGTGTGTAGAGTACAACTTCAGTTGTCTAACCAGAACGGCAATCTATTTGTCCACATCTAAGGATGTGGCTGTCTAACCACACACTGACATGCACAGCTCTCTGGGTGAGGTTACAGTGGGTGATGAAGTCCATCTACAGTATGTAATGTATTACAGATTATGGACAGGTGCAGTTAGGTGGCAGGAGGGGTGCATGACACTCACTCCTGGAAATGACAGAGTTTGCCTCATCCCATGGGTCCAACAGGCAGAGTTCAATAACTACAGGCAGATGAGAGATGTAGGAGGATAGCTCTGTTCTCATACCACTCTGTAGGCTACTGACTAATTCAAAGCTTCCTCCAGGAGGAAGCTTTGCATCGGTCAGTAGCCTACGGAGTAATAATTGCAATTTCTGAACATATGTATATATTCTAAACAAAGTGTTCTGATAACTTTCAAGTGTAACAGTTCCATGTAGAATAAACCATACTTCACATTATACAGTAGAAGCAATGTTCTGCTAATACAACACACAAATGTAAACCTCCCAGACGAGCTGAATCCCTTCGATGCTCGCTTCGAGGAAAACAACACTAAGCCAGGCATGAGAGCCCCTGCTGTCATGGACGACTGCGTGATCTCGCTATTCCTGGCTGATGTAAAACTTTTAAACAGGTTAATCCTTGGGCCAGACTGAAAACCAGGGTGCATTCTCAGAGCATACGCTGGCAAGTGTCTTTACAGACATTCTTGTTGTCCCAGTCTGTAATCCCAACATGTTTCAAGCAGACCACCATTGTTCATGTTCCTAAGAACTCAAAGTTAACCTGCCTAAACAACTGTCTACTTGTAGCACTCACATCTGTAACCATGAAATGTTTTGAAAGGCTAGTCACGGCACATATCAACACAGACACCCTGGACCCACTCCTATTTGCATACCGGCCCAACAGATCCACAGATGACGCAATCTCTATTGAACTCCACACTGCTCTTTCCCATGTGGACAAGAGGAATGCCTATGTGAGAATACTGTTCATTGACTACACCTCAGTGTTCAACACCATAGTCCCCTCCAAGCTCATCACCAAGCTCAGGACCCTGGGACTGAACACCTCCCTCTGCAACTGGATCCTGGACTTCCTGACAGGCTGCCCCCAGGTGGTGAGGGTAAGAAACACAACCGCCAAGATGAAAAGATTTGGCATGGTTCCTCAGATCGCAAGGAGCTACAGAGGGTGGTGCAGAGGGCCCAGTCAACCAAGACCTCTATACCAGGCAGTGTCAGAAAAAGGCCTGGAAAATTGTCAAAGACCCCAACCACCCAAGCCATAGACTGTTCACTCTGCTACTACACGGCAAGCGGAACCGGAGCTCCAAGTCTGGGACCAAAAGGCCCCTGAACAGCTTCTACCCCCAAGCCATAAGACCGCTGAACAGTTAATGAAATGGCTACCTGGACTATTGCATTAACCCTTTTTGCACTGACTCTCTTACACTAACCCTGTACACACTCACTGGACTCTCTACCCACACACTCACACAGACAGTTGAAGTCGGAAGTTTACATACACTTTAGCCAAATACATTTAAAATTCAGTTTTTCACAATTCCTGACATATAATCCCAGTAACAATTCCCTGTCTTAGGTCAGTTAGGATCACCACAATTTACGCACATTTATTTTCTTCATTTGTTGGCCAGTGACCGTTGGAAGAAGCCCAGTGAAAAGGACAAATTAGCGCTCCATGTCTCCTTATTTATACTTTTTAACATGTTATTATTAGCGCTGTCAAGTTAACTCAAGTTAACTTTTGGTCACTTTAGTGATTTTTCCCCCCCATTTTTTTCAGACAATCGCATTGTCTGAAAGCGTTCAAAATACACTGAAAACATAAAATACATCATCTATATATTTAAAAACAACAATTAGATGTCGAAACAAGTTGACTTTCAGGTTAAAGAAAGTGTATTTATCAATTTACCTGATTTTGCTAACCGTTACTTTGGACAAAATCAAAACAGCAATATTCTGGTAATGGGACTGTTTTTATTTGCTCATTTTCTTACTTTTGATTTGATAACAATGTGCAAATATCATACCTTCCGGTATGGTGTCCCGTATAGGATAGGAGTTCCCTGACATGTTTGAAGAATATACAGGGTCCCCCCCCCAATGTTCCCTTTATTTTTTGTTGGCTTTGAGCAAATTTCAGGTCTGCTGAGCGCAAACTTGAATGTTGTAAAAATTCTGTGCAACTTCCAGAACGCAATTACTGTGAACACTGAGGCTGTACCCGCTTTACATTACAGTTTTAACAGTGGCCAAGTAGGCTACTATGGCTATTTGATCATAATGTAGGCCTACCAGAGTGGCCTACCATCAAAAACAATTGAGAAAATGCATCCCATAACATTTTAACATGGAAATAGCTGTTCTATCAATCAGCCTAGAGTAGCAGCCCATGTGTGGTTTTCAATGTAGGTCCTACATTCCATGAGACATGCAGGGCTTGACATTAGCCTGTTTATCCACTTGTTCTTCAGACAAAGAGGTGACAGCATTTTTTTTGCGTTGTTTGATGCAAGAAACCACTTTAAATTATAGAATGCATTATTATTCCCATAACATTATTACAGAGAATCAGACATATTCAACCCTGTCTCAAAATACAACACTGCCCCTTTATGATAAAAAAAAAGCTTTTTACCTGACTCGCTTTTCAAAGATGTCTAGCAATGTGCATGTTTTGCGCTCTTGTAGGAAGCAATCAATCCCCTATTGCTGACTACAAATGATCTACAACTGGGTAATAACTCGCTAACTACAAAAGAATATGAACAAAACGTGCACACGTGGCTACATGCATCTCTTGCTCTGATCTCAAAACAAGCCCATCTACTCACAACCACAGCTGTAAACACAGTCCAGTTCAAAGTAAATGCATATCCATATAAAGTAACGGTCTATTTGCATATAGGCCTACTGTAGCTGTGATTGGTTATGCCGCAATGGTCTATGTATAATCCTACTCTATTGCGTTCTGCCTACAACAAACTATCTTGCATAGTTATTTTTGTTTCGGGTATGTTGCATTGATAGGGGCTAATATTGTGTTGATCCTTATTGATAGTACCATTCAATTCAATAATAACAAAATACGACAAAAGTAATAAGTGTCTTGAATAATTTGTATTTTTATTATATCAGAAGACTCCATTTCAAAAGCATATCTTCTGCCCATCTGTAGAAAAACTAGGAAGACTTGATAAGTGACAAATGTATTGAAAGGGTGATATTACTAAACACTTGTGATGTACTGTCTTATTAGTAATCACCTTTTGTCCCTTCTGAGGTGTTTGCCAACACCTGATTGGCATGGCAGCGTAGATCAGCTCCAGCCCCCCCTCGTCACAGATACTGATCATGAAGAAGCCCGACTTCAGCTCCTATATACAACCCAGCTTTTATATCACAGAGGGAGGGGGAGAAAGACTGTCACCATACAGTCAAGGAAGCCAACAGCAAATCTATAGTTGAACATAGCCAAACAGAGATCCTGGTTCACCGCTTATTCACATGGGACACGTGCCAGCACTCGGGCCCAGGAGTAGTCCATTGGCACAGTGGAAGGGGGAACCTCCTTACAACATACAATACACACATATAAATGCATCTGTAACCCCCTCACCAGGCTCGAGTTTGACTCTCACGATATTAGCTTACGTAGAGTATTTCAACAGCATGGGATGCTAGGTGAGAAGGACATCTCCAATAAGAATTCCTATTGCGAACTATCTAGGGTTATGACAATAGGGTCTAAACTTCAGTTGAAATGATTTATAGATTCATGTTATTGTTTCAGGATCTATCCCATGCATTCAATTAAATTAAAACATTCAATGACTCCATCAAGACAACTTAAATACAGTTAAAATGTGTATTATTACAATTTTTATATCACAACATTAACAGAAATAAAAATAATAAAACCCAATGAGTGTGCACAACCCATGTCCAAATTATTTAAAGCTTCTTGTTTTACCCGTTGGCGCGCGTTGGAGATCAAAAAAATAATGTCGACACACGAAGTCCAGAAGCACCTCTCGTTGTGGTTACTCACGAATGTAGATAATTCTCCAGCGAAGCATGACCATTCCTTGCAGGTTTTCCTCACATGGTCCACAGCAACCGACGCTCCATGGGAACATGAACTCGTCGAGCCCTCCGAAGAAATTCTCTCCCGGGGTCTCACGATGCTAGGCTAACTTCCAGGCTGTCAACCTCCACAATGAAACGGTAGCTTCGGTCTTCAGAGTCCCCTCTCAAGAAAAATATACAATAACTCTCCTATAAAATAAAATAGGTATTTCCCTTCATATTTCAATAGGTAGCTGTGGCTATACTTTTTGTGTCTTCTCTAAATTATTCCTCTTCACCAACGGTCATAACTTCAAAATCCATTCTTTCTCAACCAACGATCTTCTCTCAGCAACTCTTCTCAACCAACGGTCTTCTCTCCTATTTTCCCTCTCTTTAGTCTATTATATCCCAGGCCTCCCGTTAACCAGGTCAACTCTCCCATTGGCCACAACTTAACAAGTGACCTTATTGGTCAAACATGAATTTGAAAGTAAACCAACTTATTCACTTATACTTTAACTAAATATTTCTTCAACATAAAAGCATTAACAATATTACAATTAATAATCAATTTAAATCACCTGTTAAAATGTAATACTAATTAATTATACAAATAACTCTACTTGGTTTTAACCAGGGTATTACACATCACTGATTACATTATCAATTGTGGTTAAGTTAATTCCAGGACAGATAGTATTGTGATCATTGACCATATCAAATGTGACCAACCTGATTTAAGTCTCCTCCATTACTCTGAAGGGGGACTGGAGTCTGGCCACTGCCAAAGCCTTCTGTAACAGCTTCTTATATGGCAGGGGGTAGAGGTGTGCCAAGTAGTCAGACAAAAACAAGTATCGTAACGGATATGGGGAATTTTCTGGATACGATTATGATCCAAGTATTTTTTGTAATTATACGTGATCTTTGGGTGCCAGTACGCACGCATCTTTGTAATGTCAGTCGGGTAAGGTGCTATGTGCTCTAAATAACTCAAATAGCTAGTTTGCCTGTCTGTAAAGTGAAGGGCGGGCTGTACATTGATCCTGCTGCTCTGATTGGTTAGAGTGAAGCTGTATTTTACTATCCACTTTCTTGATAATTTCACCCGATCACTTTCACTTCTCTGTTTCGGTCTCATTCAGACTGCTGCTGCCTCCTGTTAGCTTGCCTATGATAAATCAAATGGCAAGGAAGTTTGCTATCAATGTGCATAATATCTAACAAGCAGGGCGAGGGTAGGGAAAAAATATGAAACAGCAACACGCATTCTGACTGATAGCAAACTTGTCTGCCGGCTGCAAGTTGAGCACACCGACACACACACCCCTCCGCGGCTCCTAATATACAGCTTGTTTGGTCTATAAATGTGCAGGGAGATAGGTATTTTCCAAAATCTACTTAGGCATATTAAAAAACATTTTCCAATCACAAGTATCATTCAATCTGACTATCAACTGTCAATTTACGGATCTGATTATGAATAAGGCCATGTCAGCACACCCCTAGTAGCGGGGGTTCTCACGATGCTGAACAACAAATCCACCAGGGTTTGTACGTATCCTGTGAATTAAATTAAATATCACTCAAACATAAGGTGAGAAAAATAAGTAATTTGGAAGTAATTTATAAGCTAATAGAGGGACTTACAGAATAGATTCAGGACGGTGACACTGACGCCATTAATAAGCAACAAGCTGTGTAAGTTTCTAAATGCTTTCTGATATGTTTTGCTATTTGCTGCCAGAGCCATAGCTATATTTGTAGTAGACAAGTACCATCCTTAATTTATTTTTGCCCTAGATAATACACAATACAATTTTGTGAGAAAAGGCAGGTTGTTTTGGGTTAGCAGATGAAGCTCCCTAATGCTTGCTAGCTTGCAAATCCAGGTTAATTATCAGATATTTGAGTTGTGACTAGTACAGCTACGACCGGAATTTACCTTTGGTAGCAGGTTAGGAGATAATTTTAGTTAACCCCAACCCTTTTCCTAACCTTAACCTAAGTCTCCTAATCTGCCACATTAATTATCTTAACCTACTGCATAAATTATCCTAACCTGCTAGGAAAAAGTCACTCCCGGTCGTAGCTGTACTCCCTTTAGTCGGAACCATATCTTTGTCTGAGTTGGCTAGCCACCAGTTCGAGGTGAAACATTATGGAAAGAAAGCTGGCCACATCCTATGACATAGCTAGCAAGCTGGTATCCTTGTATTGACCCTAAATGCAAGTGAGCTACAGTTAGTTGTTGTTAGCAAGATAGCTAGCTAATGTGAGCTATGCACATCTTCCTTTGACATGATACATCACATTACATGTTAGCTTGATGTATTTAGCTAGTTACAGTATCAATCCCCTTTAATTGTGATATCATAGCTAACCTGGCTCACTAGCATGATCAAATAATGTTGTATAACCAAAAGTAGCTACTAGCTAGCCAGTACCAGTTATCTACTTAACCAACGTACTCACCAACACCAGTGGTTTGACTGTTGACATGCAGCAGAAGTGACCGTGTTGGATGTAATCCATTCCTGGCCATCTGGCAATATTGTTGAAATGGAAAATGGGCTTCCATAAAGTTTGAACTAACTTTATGGAAGCCCATTTTCACTCCTATTTGCCGAGCTAAATGTGAGTGTGTTGCACCCATATGCAGACTTGATGGCAGCTGGGTGCGGATCACAACGTGTTGGCAAAAGTGGGCATGTAAGTAATCCATACCCAACCCTCCAGTAAGTCCTGACAAACTCATGTACAAGACTACATTTTGGAGATTGACTTTATGACCAAAATTATAATATTTACACTTTAGTCAATTTTGACACTAGAATGAATGTTTCTGGCTCATATCGATGCCATATAGAACTAAGGTATTTGGTTTTAAATGACCTAAGGGGCAGTTGACCTTTAAAGAACAGATGAAGGTGATGGGAACATTTGCAAGTGTGGGTGTTAGTGAGCGTGCATGCGTGTTTACATCCATGAACTATATACACATCTGTTTCTATTGTGGGTCATACTTCTCATTTTGCTTCACAAATCACTTTCCTTCACACTGTAGCTACGTAGGACCAGCTTAGCCTAGCCCTGTTTAGTGTAGGCCTTAGGCTAAGGACTACAGTGTTGTTTTTTGGCCTGTACAGTACTGTCTGGGTCTGTGTGTTTATCCCTGGTGGCCAGGTGTCAGAGGAACAGGGGGGATCACAGTCTTAATTACCTCGGACAGCGTCTGCAGTCGCTCTGGAATCACCTGCTGTTTAGCCCAGGAACGCTAATTAAATTTGGAATCCAATTATGGGAATGGTAATGAAATTTCCAAATGGGGAAACTTGTAATCTGTTCATTGAGGTGTTTAATTACAAGCGGGTGTGTGAGTTGGAGATACGTTGCACCACTGGATTTAGTTGATCAGGGGAATGTTGTGTGTGTGTGTGTGTGTGTGTGAGAGAGAGAGGTATATTTTTATTTTATTAGGATCCCCATTAGCCGACGCTAATGGAGACAGCTAGTTTTACTGGGTTCCAACACATAACGAAAAAGACATTACAGACAAAATTAAATTGACATACATTTAAAAACATTAACAACTAGAATGTGTGTGCATGGAGTTTGGAATGAGAGGAAATAAAACATCTAATGTACTCATGTGTGCGCCTCGAGTGAGTTCTGCTATTTTTTGGGAATTCTAACTGGGGCCTTTGATCTTTTCCTGAGAAAAGGTCCACAACTTGGGGCACTTGGCTAATTTGAGTCTTCAGATGTAGGGTCAAGCAAAATGAAAATACACTGAACAAGAACATAAAAGCAACATGTAAAGTGTTGGTCTCGTGATTCATGAGCTGAAATAAAAGATCTCAGAAATGTTCCAAGTGCACAAAAAGCTTATGCACAAACAAATTAGTTTACAGTGCATTCGTAAAGTATTAAGACCACTTGACTTTTTCCACATTTTGTTACGTTACAGCCTTATTCTAAAATTTATAAAAAAATGTTTTCCCTCATCAATCTACACACAATACCCCATAATGACAAAGCGAAAACAGGTTTTTAGACATTTTTGCAAATGTATAAAAAATACAAAACTGAAATATCACATTCCCTGCCATTGAAAAACATCCCCACAGCAAGATGCTGCAGACACCATGCTTCACTGTAGGGATGGTGCCATTTTTCCTCCAGACGTGACGCTTGGATTTCAGGCAAAATAATAAAATCTTGGTTTCATCAGACCAGAAAATCTTGTTACTCATGGTCTGAGAATCTTTAGGTGCCTTTTGGCAAACTCCAAGCGGGCTGTAATGTGCCTTTTACTGAGGAGTGGCTTCCTTCTGGCCACCTGATCCCTAGGACCATTCCTCAGGACTACCTGGCCTGATGACTCCTTGCTGTCCTCAGTCCACCTGGTCGTGCTGCTGCTCCAGTTTCAACTGTTCTGCCTACGGCTATGGAACCCTGACCTGTTCACCAGACGTGCTACCTGTCCCAGACCTGCTGTTTTCAACTCTCTAGAGACAGCAGGAGTGGTAGAGATACTCTGAATGATCGGCTATGAAAAGCCAACTGACATTTACTCCTGAGGTGCTGGCCTGTTGCACCCTCGACAACCACTGTGATTATTATTATTTGACCCTGCTGGTCATCTATGAACATTTTAAAATCTTGGCCATGTTCTGTTATAATCTCCACCCGCCACAGCCAGAAGAGGATTGGCCCCCCCTCATAGCCTGGTTAGTCTCTAGGTTTCTTCCTAGGTTCTAGCCTTTCTAGGGAGTTTTTCCTAGCCATCGTGCTTCTACAACTGCATTGCTTGCTGTTTGGGGTTTTAGGCTGGGTTTCTGTACAGCATTCTGTGACATCAGCTGATGTAAGAAAGGCTTTTTAAATACATTTGATTGATTTGATTGAACAGGCAGTGGCTCGGGTGGTTGTTGTCCTTGATGATCTTTTTGGCCTTCCCGTGACATCAGGTGCTGTAGGTGTCCTAGAAGGCAGGTAATTTGCCCCCGGTGATGCGCTGTGTACACCGCACTACCCTCTGGAGAGACTTGCGGTTGAGAGCGGTGCAGTAGCCGTACCAGGTGGTGATACAGCCCGACAGGATGCTCTCGATTGTGCATCTGTAAAAGTTTGTGAGTGTTTTAGGTGACAAGACACATTTCTTCAGCCTCCTGATGGTTAAGAGGCACTGTTGCGCCTTCTTCACCACGGTGTCTGTGTGGGTGGACCATTTTAGTTTGTCCGTGATGTGTACGCCAAGGAACTTAAAACTTTCCACCTTCTCCACTACTGTCCAGTCGATGTGGATGGGGGGGGTGCTCCCTCTCCTGTTCCTGAAGTCCACGACGTTGAGTGAGAGGTTGTTTTCCTGACACCACACTCCGAGGGCCCTCACCTCCTCCCTGTAGGCCGTCTCATCGTTGTTAGTAATCAGGCCTACCACTGTAGTGTCGTCTGCAAACTGTATGGTGTCGTGTGGGCGAGCAGTTTGCTGATGTCAACGTTGTGAACAAAGTGCCCCATGGTGGCGGTGGGGTTATGGTATGGGCAGGTATAAGCTACGGACAACGAACGCAATTGCATTTTATAAATGGCAATTTGAATGCACAGAGATACCGTGACGAGATCCTGAGGCCCATTGTAGTGCCATTCATCTGCTGCCATCTCTCATGTAGGCCGTCATTATAAATAATAATTTGTTCTCACTTGCCTTGTTAAAAAGGTTAAATAAAATAAAAAACATTATGTTCCAGCATAATAATGCACAGCCCCATGTCGCAAGGATCTGTACACAATTCCTGGAAGCTGAAAATGCCCCAGTTCTTCCATGTCACCCACTGAGCATGTTTGGGATACTCTATCAACGTGTACGACGGTGTGTTCCAGTTCCCGTCAATATCCAGCAACTTCGCACAGCCATTGAAGAGGAGTGTGACAACATTCCACAGGTCACAATCAACAGCTTGATCAACTCTATGCAAAGGAGATGTGTCGCGCTGCAAGAGGCAAATGGTGGTCACACCAGAAACTGACTGGTTTTCTGATCAATACCCCTACCTTTTTTTTAAGGTATCTGTGACCAACAGATGCATATCTCTATTCCCAGTCATGTGAAATCCATAGATTAGGGCCTAATGCATATATTTCAATTGACTGATTTCCTTATATGAACTGTAACTCATTAAAATCTTTGAAATTGTTTCCTGTATCAACTGTGGACATTACTGAAATACGTCCAAATCTATCCCAAATCATCCATAGCCAACAAAAAGGAGAAACATTCCAACTTTTTTCATTCATCAGGAAGATTACTCAGGAAGATTATTGAGTTAGGATGATAACTTGGAATCTATGCACACAAGTTTTTGAGCAAATCTTCCATTGACCGCAATGCATGATGAGTCAGTGTAGGCTGCTGAGGGGAGGACGGCTCATAGTAATGGCTGGAATAGAGTCAATAGAATAGTATCAACCACATGGAAACCATATGCTTGATACCATTCCATTGACTCCATTCCGGCCATTATTATGAGCCGTCTTCTCCTCAGCAGCCTACACTGTGATGATTTAAGGGATGGAGGATTTCTCTTTCTGAACTTTTAAACCCGTTTTCACATTTACTGTTGTCGATATCCTGACACAATTTTTTGGTCCATATCACACGTTTAGGTTTCTATAATGTACATCTTAAGAACACTCTAAACCAAGTTGATTTACTAAAGTATTCCCAGTGAAAAAAGATGAATCTCCTCTCTGCTGATCAACGAAAACTGTAATCCACAGTATTACATAACACACCTTCTCTCATCTTGAATATAACATTTACCCCACTAACTCAACTACAACGGTAGATCACTGGCTTCAATTCCTTTGGCTTGAAGGTAATGATTCATTTGGAGGCAAACCAGAGGCAGAGTAAGTGGAGGAGGTGTGCAGGTTAAGGAGGAGAGAGGCTGAAGGGGGAGTAGGGATGAACAGGATGAGGTGGTGGTTCTCTGAACTCGGTAGGCGGGAGCGGCTGTGACTAAAGGGAGATGGAGCTAGCTGGGGTTGGGTCTAATCATTTGTTACATTTACCACTGTTTTTGTTTCCTTGCCTCATTAGAGCACCAGTTCATTTGATTCCTTTGATCAACGCATTACAGCTGTCAGTGTGCGAGACAGTGTACATGTAGGCCTGCTACTACAGGAGGGCCGGAGGGACAAAATGAACAGCTCTCTCTCCCGTCAGTACGTGCTTCCTCTTCTAACAACTGATTGTGGATCAGGTCTTGCCTAAAACTAATTCTAACCTTTGCCATTCAGAGCCAAACATCAGAACAAACATCAGAATGAGTTTAAGGCCACAAACATGCTGTTCATTAGTTCACAGCTGCAGACAGTGAGGAAGAGGGTTGGCTTAGGGGGCATATGGACAAAGCTTGACGATCATTAGGAAGACATCCTGCCATAGAAAGACAGAGAGGGTGAGCGAGAAAAAGAGATGCCCAGTCTAATCAAATCGCTAGCCCCAACCACATAGGCATGAGCTGTGTCTGAAAACCTTGTTTCCTCGTCTGACCTCTGTGATTGCCAACAAGGGTTTTGCCACTAAGTAATGTTTTGCAGAGGGGTCAAATACTTATTTCCCTCATTAAGTTGCAAATCAATTTATAACATTTTTCACAAGCGTTTTTCTGGATTTTTTTGTTGTTATTCTGTCTCTCACTGTTCAAATAAACCTACCATTAAAATTATAGACTGATCATTTCTTTGTCAGTGGGCAAACGTACAAAATCAGCAGGGGATCAAATACTTTTTTCCCCTCACTGTATGAGAGGGGCTATCCTCAAACAATTAAATGTTGTGCTTTCGCCGTAAAGCCTTTTTGAAATCTGACAACGCTGTGATATTGCCAAGAATCAGAGCTTTTGATGACTATGCAACACTTGTATATTGATGAATGCTTAATAATTCAACTTTTGGATTTTGAATTTGGCGCCTTACATTTCACCGGGTAGTGTCGGGAGTAGTCCCTAAGTAGTTAAGGACATAATGCATGTGAATATTTGGGTATTGGAGGTATTTACCAACTGCAATTACTTGACTTGTTTTCTTGATCGTGTTGTCCTTAAGATCACTTCTGAGAAGTGAGAAGCCAGAAAAAGCAATCATAATATATTTGTTTGTGTCACGCTGGTATAAAGGATTTGGAGACAGGCGCAGGAATACACAATAGAGTTTTTTAATACACCCAAAACAAACACGTATACAAAAACACTGGGCTGTACCCAAACAAAAGAGACCAATGCATATGTACTGACACCACCAACGGACATGGAACAATAACCGACTAAGACAGAGGGAACAGAGGGCACATATATAACATACTAATCAGGGGAAATGGGAACCAAGTGTGTGTAATCAGACAAGACACTCCGGGGTTGATGATAATGAGTCCCGTTCAGTGGAGCTTAGAAAGCCGGTGACGTAGACCTCCGGAACTGGTGAACAGAATGAGCAGCAGTACCGGGGGGATCCGTGACAGTTTGCATTCAGTTCCTTACGGCTCATTCATCCCCCCTCCCCTCCCCTGTAACTATTTCCCAGGTCGGTGCTGTAAATGAGAATGTGTTCCCAGTCAACTTACCTGGTAAAATAAAGGTCAAATTAAAAAATGATTTTGTATTGAACGTTGTCAATAGAAAAGTTTGCAAATATAAAGACAACCAATGTCTCTTCAGTTCTCAGAAGTGATCTTCTGGGAACTCACAAAGCATTATATTTGTTCCATATAGTGAAATGCAATAATTTTGTTGCTTTGGGTATTTTAAATTAATCAACTGTATGGAAAAGCCTCCAAATGGCAAACACATCAGTTTTCAGTTGTCATTTGGTTTAAATCTGGGTTGAAATGTGACAAAAACAGTTTACATTGATGATTTTCTAATAATTCAACCATCTAGTCATGTTAACACACAACTCAATTGACTCCCGAAAGCATCTCCTATCACCACTGTGCGATCGGTTCATATGATTTAAGGTTTTATTTCCACAGCCTCTTAAAAAAGTTATAATTTGACAAACCAATCATAGACCATATCATTTCTCCAAGGATCTTTCTCTCAGGTTTTTCTAAAGGGCTGCACTCTAGAGAAGCTTCTACTACGACGCCCCATGAGTACTACTCCTTAAAGTTCCTTAAATGTTCACAATGTATTTATGCTCAAAATTCCAGTTGATACATGGGAGATTTTGGAATTTTTCTGTGGACAATAATTTGTGCATTGACGTGAAATATTCTGTTAAATAGCCACCTAGCCTCAGATTTACATACTCCTTTGTGCCAAGGGAATCCACTGTGTCTAAAGATACTGGGGAACTTGTTTAGCAGTTCGTTGAACAGTTTTCCTCTGGTTTAATGCAATGTCCTATAGTCATATAAAGGGTGGTGTTTCTGTTAGACATCTGCCTGGCCGGTAGAGATGCCTCCTAGGCAATAGTTGGGGCTAAGATTTTCAGATCATTTGATAGTCATGAAAAAAAAAAATCCCACTATTCTCATTTAAGATTCTGAAGGGCCAAACTCAATCCGGTGAGTTCCTCATCATTACTTAAAGACTCCCCAATGGCTCCCCGAATGAGAAAAGGCAGCCAAATTAACTCAACCTAACCAATTAGCTGACTACGATGATAAAGCTAAGGACAAGGAAAAAAGCATTGCAGATTCTGCCAACCCTCCAGGAGCGCCTAGTCTTCTCTGGGATGTTTCTTTCTCTCAGGTGAAAGATTAAAATATTTAAGAATGAGTTGAGCTCCTGGGTCATTTATGACTTTAATTACTTAGATCCGAGAGCTGAGAACGTGATTAGTTTTTCTTGCCCTCTAAGTTCGTCAGTGAATTCTTCCTTTGAACTT
Source organism: Hucho hucho (assembly GCA_003317085.1). Classification (NCBI taxonomy): domain Eukaryota; kingdom Metazoa; phylum Chordata; class Actinopteri; order Salmoniformes; family Salmonidae; genus Hucho; species Hucho hucho. The sequence goes on from QNTS01000303.1 coordinate 1,042,694, forward strand.
CCATCAGATGCTACAGGGGCAACGGCATGATTTACGGACCACCATAGAGCATCGGATGTTTATGACTGTAGCCCTCTAACTGACTCAACGTTTGTTTGGCAACTGCTGCTCAAAATGACGCCACTAAATCTCAGCCATGAGGCGGGAGTAAATCCATTGCAATTTCAAAGGATTTACTAGTGTAAATATCACATGTTCTAGGTTCACTCGTACAGAAATCTGAGCAACAAACAACAAGCTATAATATAAGCTACAGGCGACAATACAAGAGTTTCACATACCATTTAAAAATTTGGCGTCTTCATGGCCGGATTACCGAACGGGCATGCAGTGCACGTTCCCCTGGGCCCCACAAAGAAATATGGGCTCGGGGGCCCCCTGGAGATGGGGACCCCGAGATAGCATTTGAACACGTCATAAGCAATGGCAAAATGTGTAGACGAGCAGGAAATTTGCTTTAAAACGGCAACATGTTCTCACAGCCTCATGGCAAAATGTGTAGAATAGCAGGAAATTTGCTTTAAAACTGTACAATTGTTTCAAATCCTCACGGCAAAATGTGAAGAATAGCATGAGAGGAGCTCTAAAACAGCACACTCTCTCTGTCCCGTAGGCAAAATGTGTTGAATTGCAGGAAATTAGCTTTAAAACTGCGAAATTATCTCTCAACCAAAATGTGTAGAATAGAATTATGAAACTGCACATTTTTCAAACTGCTCGATGGCAAAATGTGTTGAAATGCAGGAAGTTAGCTGCTTTCCTAAAAAAAATCTGTATTCCCCCAAAAACATTCAATTTAGTTTTAAGGGGGGTTGGGGTGCACCGGGGCCCTAAATTCGGTAGTCCAGCACTGGCCGTCTCCTTGCTCTTCAGGCTATGAGGATGTACCAGTGTCATCATAATATTCTCCCATTCTAAATCTACAGTTTCTTCCAATTATCACTGTTTCATACCTAACATGGATGCTGTAATGCAGATGCAACTAATTTATTACCACACTAAAAAAAATAGTGCCACAATTCATTCTCTTTCCATCATATAAAATCAAACCTACAGTAAAATCATGTTTGTACATCCTAACCCAATACACAGACACCAGTGGCGGTCAGTGCCTATGCAGATAAGGGACGACGATCATTTTTTTCATGAGCATGGCCTTATTTCAATTACAGCATAATGGATGACTGTCATTCATATTCCATTCACCCAGTTAAATGTAACAGCGATAGGTTTAATAATCTCTGTACCCATCATGAGGTTGCCACAACCTAGCCTATGAATGAAAGTTTACAACGTCGGTGCACACAGGTCGAGAGATTAATTTGATGTGACACATCAGTGACATTCAATACCCCCTTGCTAACTCTTACCTGCATTTAGCTGATAGTGGGTGTAATCATTAATCCAACAGTTGCAAACAAGAGTTTCTATTGGACAAATGCAGGTACAGTTGAAGTCGGAAGTTTACATACACTTAGGTTGGAGTCATTAAAACTTGTTTTTCAACCACTCCACAAATTTCTTGTTAACAAACTATAGTTTTGGCAAGTCGATTAGGACATCTACTTTGTGCATGACACAAGTAATTTTTACAACAATTGTTTATTTCACTTATAAATCACTGTATCACAATTCCTGTGGGTCAGAAATTTACATACACAAAGTTGACTGTGCCTTTAAACAGCTTGGAAAATTCAAGAAAATGATGTCATGGCTTTAGAAGCTTCTGATAGGCTAATTGACATCATTTGAGTCAATTGGAGGTGTACCTGTGAATGTATTTCAGGACATGAGAAAATCTAAAGAAATAAGCCAAGACCTAAAAAAAATTATTGACCTCCACAAGTCTGGTTCATCTTTGGGAGCAATTTCCAAATGCCTGAAGGTACTGTGTTCATCTGTACAAACAATAGTACGCAAGTATAAACACCATGGGACCACGCAGCAGTCATACCGCTCCCAGAGATTAACATTGGTGCAAAATGCGCAAATCAATACCAGAACAACAGCAAAGGACCTTGTGAAGATGCTGGAGGAAACAGGTACAAAAGTATCTATATCCACAGTAAAACGAGTCCTACATCGACATAACCTGAAAGGCCGCTCAGCAAGGAAGAAGCCACTGCTCCAAAACCGCCATAAAGCCAGACTACGGTTTGCAACTGCACATGGGGACAAAGATCGTACTTTTTGGAGAAATGTCCTCTGGTCTGATGAAACAAAAATAGAACTGTCTGACCATAATGACCATCGTTATGTTTGGAGAAAAAAGGGGGAGCCTTGCAAGCCGAAGAACACCATCCTAACCGTGAAGCACGGGGGTGGCAGCATCATGTTGTGGGGGTGCTTTGCTGCAGGAGGGACTGGTGCAGTTCACAAAATAGATGGCATCATGAGGAAGAAAAATTATGTGGATATATTGAAGCAACATCTCAAGACATCAGTCAGGAAGTTAAAGCTTGGTCGCAAATGGGTCTTCCAAATGGACAATGACCCCAAACATACTTCCAAAGTTGTGGCAAAATAGCTAAAAGACAACACAGTCAAGATATTGGAGTGGCCATCACAAAGCCCTGACCTCAATCCTATAGAAAATCTGTGGGCATAACTGAAAAAGCATGTGCGAGCAAGGAGGCCTACAAACCTGACTCAGTTACACCAGCTGGTGGAATGGGCAAAAACGTATTGTGAGAAGCTTGTGGAAGGCTACCCGAAACGTTTGACCGAAGTTAAACAATTTAAAGGCAATGCTACCAAACACTAATTGAGTGTATGTAAACTTCTGACCCACTGGGAATGTGATGAAAGAAATAAAAGCTGAAATAAATCATTCTCTCTACTATTATTCTGACATTTCAAATTCTTACAATAAAGTGGTGATCCTACCTGACCTAAGAAAGGGAATTGTTACTAGGATTAAACATCAGGAATTGTGAAAAACTGAGTTTAAATGTATTTGGCTTATAAATAGTAAAACCAGATAAACTGATATTTTTGCAGTGGGCTCTTGATTAAATAAAAATATATATTCAGTTCTGGAATTATAAAAAAATGTGAATCACATTTTTCTGGCCCCCGACGGCATTGCACGTATCCCAGTTTGGGAATACCTGCTCACCCAGGATCTGTCTCTCCCCCCCCGCGGGACAGTTGAGCTAACGTAGGCTAATGTGATTAGCATGAGGTTGTAAGTAACAAGAACATTTCCCAGGACATAGACATATTTGATATGGGCAGAAAGCTTAAATTATTGTTAATCCAACTGTACTGTCCAATTTACAGTAGCTATTACCATTCTATTGTTTGAGGAGAATGCACAGTTATAAATGTATAAATAAACCAATTAGGCACCTTTGAGCATACTTGTTACAACATTTTGAACAGAAATACAATGGTTCATTGGATCAGTCTAAAACTTTGCACATACACTGCTGCCATCTAGTGGCCAAAGTCAAAATTGCGCCGAACCTGGAATAATACATCGGGACCTTTCTCTTGCATTTCAAAGATGATGTAACAAAAAAAAATGATTGTTTTCGTTGTATTATCTTTTACCAGATCTAATGTGTTATATTCTCGTACATTAACTTCGCATTTCCACAAACTTCAAAGTGTTTCCTTCAAATGGTATCAAGAATATGCATATCCTTGCTTCAAGTCCTGAGCTACAGGCAGTTAGATTTGGGTATGTCATTTTAGGCAAAATTTAAAAAAAGGTCAGATCCTGAAGAGGTTTTAATTACAACAATAATTTGCATGAGACAAAGTCCACTTGATTAAACGTTATTGCTCTAGTATCCTATGGTGCCACTGGTGCCAAAGACATCTATTGTGCCACCAACTGGTCTGGTGCAGTTCTTGTAGCCCTGGTGTGATATGGTGCCATGTACACTCTAAAACTTAGGGGTTCAACAAGGGTTCTTCTAAGATCATCAAAGTTCTTC
>QNTS01000303.1:1047298-1089002 GCA_003317085.1 Hucho hucho
CAAAAGGTTCTTCAAGGATCCATTAAAAGGGGTTCCCCCACAGTTTCAATTTGAATAACCCCTGAAGGATACTCCAGGAACATTTTATTTTTTAGAGTGTAGTGGTGTAGCGTGGCCGTCCAGCAACTAATCATTCTCAAATTCATTAGAAGCTAATTAATTGAGTCTACAGCAGTGGAGGCTGCTGAGGAGAGAACGACTCATAATAATGGCTGGAACGGAGCAAATGAATGGCATCAAACACCTGGAAAAAACAAGGTTTTCCAAAATCGATCCTGGCCACAAATATAGATAGAGATATCATCTTTATATATGTCCCATTATGGAGTCTGAGTACACGATAAGCGCCATTGAGGCAATCTCCAGTTTGAAGTAGTCCATGTTCTTCTACTACTTCTATGAGTTGCCAAACAAACTGAAAGGGTGCATACTGCTACCTAGCGTTTGTCACAAGTATAATTGGCTGATCCCTCCTGATGACACAGATGGAATCATGTGATCCTTCATTAACCAATAGGAAGTCCCACCCAGTTGACTACTTTAAAATGGTGGATGCCCTCAATGGCAATGTCCATGCCAAAACGGGTTTTATCCATCTAGTCCCCTAACTCTATGATCCAGACAGGCCGTATGCATCCTTGAGGCACATTTATTCAGCACGAGGAAAGACACCTAACATACAAAGTTTCAAGTCTTAAAAACAAACAGGTTGACAGATATGAGGGTTTAAGTGGGCCTGCTTATAACAGAGCTCACTATAGGCCAATCAGTGCCATTCCTGTTGACCAAGTTACTCAGCCTTTCGTTTCTGTGTGCCAAATTAGAAAACAAGTTACCAATCTATGCTTGAGTTATTTGGCCATGTCAAGGTAAAAATAAGAAGAATTCAGACAATAACAACTTTGCTGTGAACCCCTAACAAAAAAATAACATTCATGAATTTCATTCAGTTTTAGTTTTTTCCCTAAACTTTGGGGAAAATCAAATGGGGTTTTCAATGGGGTTTTAATTATTTTGGGGGGTTTTCAAGCTAATGAATCTGGTGGGTAAATTCTGTTAGATGGTGATGTTTAAAATAGGCCTAGCTTGTGAATCACTATCACTAGCTATCACAAGCTAAACAGCAAAAAAAAGAAAAGGTTTCCCCTCCACCATATTTTTTTGCACCAGTCTCTGCGCAATTCCTTTCAAATCCAAGTCACATTGAGATTGACTTTATAATTTAAACCTTAAGGTGATGGGTCAGATCATAGGTTATGTATTACTGCCTCCCAGTTGCATGAAGTGACATCCCAAAAAATAAAAAACCATACAACACAAATGTCTCCTAGCCTCCCAGGCATGCCTTTTGTCCCTAAAACGAACTATAATTACTTTGCAAGGGGATAACTCTGCCAGCAACATTAGAAGAAATTAGGTGGACACCAATGCCTGTTCAGTTGGCGCACCTGTTCATTAAACAAAATACAATCAAACAGGAGTAGGTTCTCTTCGCTACGCTGGCACAGGTGCAGTTGACGTTCCATTCGCATGTAAGCTGATGTGGGGAACCAGCACATACATAGTGAGACTGTGCTCTTCTGACACCAGGTGTTTTGCCCAGCTGAGTGTAATTATCACATAGCCTAATTATTACGCTCATTACAGTATCATCAAGATCATTGATAGTAAGGGTAAAAAAAAAGAGATGCAGTAGTAGTAGTAGTAATCTTAGTTGTGTGGTAGTGGGTGATATAGATCTATCGTAAGTAGTAGAAGTAGTTTAGTGGTAACAGTGATCATGAGAGTAGGCCTGTAGTGGTAATCCTGACATGTAAACCATAGTTGTAGTATCAGTGCTCATAGAGATGGTCTTAGTAGAAGGCTAGAAGCATTAAGTCAGAGACAGACTGACTCACCGACTATTTCACTCACTGACAAACATGCCGCAGGGCTCCCACACTACACAGTAGGGTTGGCAGGTCTTCTTCCCACACTGTAGGGTTGCTAAGTCTTGTTCCCAAAGGGCCGGGGAGTGTCGGAGCAAGCCGGCGTCATTAGGAGTGAGCTTATGCAGGGAGGGACTATGGGGACAGGTAGTCGTACAGTGGGGAAGGTTCCCTGAGTAGTGTAGTATCACTTGGATCCCTAGGCACACTGCTCCACCACCTCATTACTCAACCAGCCATCCATAGGACTCTGGTTAAAAGTAGTGCACTATGTAGGGAATGGGGTGGCATTTGGGATGCAATTATTCACTGTTCACCCAGGGAGACTCACATTAGTCAACTACTGTGGGCTCTTCTCCGGTTGCCATGTCAACTCCTTCTCATATGCCAGTGGGGGATTTTTACTGGGTAAGATGTGAGATGTGACTAGTATGTCAGCGCTGTGTCAACTTTGGTTTATAGTTACTGGTCACAAGGCATGGACTATCTTGTAAAAAGTCCAAGACTATGGAATGACAATGTTATTCTTGTATGGATGTTTGTAGGGTAGATGATGATGATGATGTTCTTTGAATGTTTGTATAGCGTTATGATCTAATGTTAGCTGTTAATGTTAATGTCCTGGGATTGTTGTTTGCTGGGTACCAGCCCCTCCACACAATTAACTGCCTCGCAAAGAAATCTGTTTTGTAGATATTGCTACAATTGTGCAATATCATAAAGTCCATGTAATGTGATAACTCCACTGTACAATATACCCAGCACAACCTGTGCACTCTAACCTTTCAACTCTCGAAGTCGGTAATACACACTGACGAATGAGTCCCTCGATGGGGCCAGCCTCCAGATTTGCAACAAAATTGATGATGTATTGATTTATTATAGTAATTATGAGGTAAAAATCAATCATCAGATATTTGATACCAGGGTGAGAGTCGCTCTAGAACGCTCTCTCAGGAGATGGAGTGCATTTCAGCAAGTAAGGAATGTAATTAGCCTTTTAACCCCTGAGCCTGCTGCGTTTAGGCTAACCTCTTCAAAACTGCCTACATGGGCGTCGCTGATACCAGTATGATCAGCTGCCAATGAAGCAGAAAGATGGAAATAGATTATGCTTTTTGTAAAGGTAGAAATATTTCATAATGGACTTGGGTGGAGAAAATGAAAAATGGTGAGAAAATTCATTTTCGTATCGCTGTGAAAAAGTCCCACTTTACAGAGCATTACATTCATGTCTATCTAAAATGTCTATATAATGTAATATGGAACACATCACATTGATAAGCAATCACTAACAGGCCTTACGCACAGCCTCCAACTTATGCCAGATCAAATCCATCTCAACGCTTGAACAAATATAGTGTATGTGTGTGTGTGTGTGTGTGTGTGTGTGTGTGTGTGTTTCTCAACATTTCCAAGTGTGGCATTGGACAAATTCAAGGATAAAGTCAGCCCAGAGAATAGTTTCTCTTTGGCATCCAAATTAGAGCAGGCACAAAGGCAGCCTTGGGTTCACTCTCCACCATTCTGCTAATTGGCCTGTTTGGGGAATGGTGCTCTAAAACTCTCTTCTTCCTCCAAACAGCAATGTGCTCATATACAGACACTTGCATGATCTCTTTCTCACATACACATAGACACACACATACGACTGTGCTCAATATGCATAAAACCACCCATCAGGTTTCAAGTAGCCCCCATGCACTTTGAAAAACTAGCATTTATAGGCATCCCCACAGACCACATTGTCCTCGAATACCCAGACAACTCTTTATCTCTCTGACATGCAGAAGCACACGCACGAATGAACACACACACTAACTGTATTTGTTCAAGGGTTCAGAGGGATTTAAATTTTACATAAGGCAAACACACACATGCACATGACAGACACACAAACAAGGCCTACTCCCTTATATGCTCCCATGTGCACTCGTATGGATGTACTCACGGACTGTGTACAGAACATGCTATTTACCAGCAAAGTATAGTTCACATCTAGCTAATGTTGTCGTCATAATACCTCACTCCTGCTGCGAGAGAGCTAGAGAAACTTGTTTATGGATGAAAACGACAAGTCAAGTTTTATTATCCTTGGTTTGAGAACTGGTAACCTGACTGAGAGAAAAAACAAGCATGCCGTTGGATGACACTGATGAGTGTACAGGCTATGTCATTCATGGGTACAGTTTTTATATATGTTTGAGTCATTCTTTGTTATTGAAGTCAGATCACTTTTAAAAGACGGGAAATGCAAATGCGTATTATCTATAGTCCAATTACCAACTGCAACACAGTCAAATAAATAGTAGGCTAAAACAATTATTTATATTAGTTGGTTATCATTTTATTTGGATGATAGAGTTACGATCCTTTACCCTCACCCAAGCAATGAACAGTTGGCCCTATACTACAGAAGGACAATAAAGTTGTCTGTTTGTTGAGAATTGGAGCTACACGCACTGTCACGAGGTCAAAGATGTTTGGCTGAGTTTTGACACCACATTTGGCCGCAACAGTGGCCTGTTTGTTATGTTATACTAGGCCTTCTGAGTACTCATGGGCTCCAATTTCCCTTAAAAATAATAGTTTCAAAACAAACCTTTTTGGACACCCCTTCAAAATTAGTGGATTTGGCTATTTCAGCCACACCTGTTGCTGATAGGTGTATAAAATTGAGCACACAGCCATGCAATCTCCATAGACAAACATTGGCAGTAGAATAGCCTTACTGAAGAGCTCAGTGACATTCAACGTGGCACCGTCATAGGATGCCACCTTTCCAACAAGTCAGTTCGTAAAAAATGTTACACTGCTAGAGCAGGCCCGGGCAACTGTAAGTGCTGTTATTGTGAAGTGGAAATGTCTAGGAGCAACACAGGCTCACAGAATGGGACCGCCGAGCGCTGTAGCGCATTAAACTAGTCTGTCCTCGGTTGCAACACTCACTACTGAGTTTCAAACTGCCTCTGGAAGCAATGCCAGCACAAGAACTGTTCGTCTGGAGCTTCATGAAATGGGTTTCCATGGTCGAGCAGCCTCACACAAGCCTAAGATAACCATGCGCAAAACCAAGTGACGGCTGGAGTGGTGTAAACCTCACCGCCATTGGACTCTGGAGCAGTGGAAACGTGTTCTCTGGAGTGGTAAACCACGCTTCACCATCTGGCAGTCCGACGGACGAATCTGTGTTTGGTGGATGCCAGGAGAACACTAAGTGCCCCAATGCATACTGCCAACTGTAAAGTTTGGTGGAGGAGGAATAATGGTCTGGGGCTGTTTTTCATGGTTTGGACTAGGCCCCTAAGTTCCAGTGAAGGGAAATCTTAACGCTACAACATACAATGACATTCCAGATGATTCTATGCTTCCAACTTTGTGGCAACATTTTAGGGAAGGCTCTTTCCTGTTCCAGCATGACAATGTCCTTGTGCTCAAAGCGAGGTCCATACCGAAATGGTGCGTCGAGATCGGTGTGGAAGAACTTGACTGGCCTGCACAGAGCCCCATCTAACACTTTTGGGATGAATTGGAACGCTGACTGCGAACCAGGCATAATTGCCCAATCAGTGCCCGACCTCACGATTGCTCTAGTGGCTGAATGTAAGCAAGTCTCCGCAACAATGTTCCAACATGTAGTGGAAAGCCTTCCCAGAAGAGTGGAGGCTGTTATAGTAGCAAAGGACCAACTCCATATTAATGCCCATGATTTTGGAATGCAATGTTTGGTGAGCAGGTGTCCACATACTTTTGGTCATGTAGTGTATTTCTAAGGCAGGGATGGGTAACTTTGATGGGGTGGGGGCCACAAAACATCTGAACTCATGAGTGGCTTGCGGGTCTGCGTAGCCACAGCGAAGAGAAATAAATTGAAGTTATAGAGTTAATTTTCAGCAATTCTTCACATTTTGTCATAGATTGGAGAGAAATGTTTTCAGTTTTTAAAGTGATACCTGAGTAAGAGTGACTAACAAAATCAATGTGGGCCCCCGGTCACTAATTCGACCATGATTACTACTGGTCGCTAGACTAACTTACCTATTGCGTAATATCCGTCTCACAATTCGAAGGCGCAGGGGGGCATGTCGAGAACGCAGAAAATAAGGTTGAGCACAGGTGGAGAGAGTTTTGACCTCAGACAAAAATGCTGCGTGCCCAGAAAATGGAATTGAGCGCAAGAAATGTAAGTGTTGAGCATTCATCCCCCTCCCTACTCACGGTATACTTGCCTGCGCTCCTGTGCTTGTATGAACTCTGTGTGCTTGCAAATCTACAATGTTTATGAAATATGATTTGGCATCCTTATTGACCAATCATAACAGTGCTTTTTGTTACAATGCCATTGATTGGCTAACTAAATGGAAGACGGGACCCATACAATGTGACGTATACATCCCCAAGTAGATAACCAGCCCATTACCCACATTGCAAAATGGAGAACGCCCCGCAAGGCACTTCTTTTAGTTAAGAAAACGAGCTAGCTAATTCAGCCTAATGCTATGTCAACATTTAATGATCTAATTTATGTACAGATTTGCAAGTGAATATCTGTAATGGTAGACTAAGTAATTTCATCTCACTCAAATTATAAAAAGGCAATATGTAGCTAGCTAGCGTAAACAAAAAAGGATCAGGGTCAGGCTGTCTGGTCTGGTATTGTCTCTTTTTCACTGCAGCTTAATCCGGTTGGCTGAGCTAGCTAGCTATGTTGAAACTGCATGGAAAGAGCTAACTCCCACTATCAGCTGAGTTGATCAATGTAGTTCGCTAATGATTTTAGAAAATAATAACTATATAATTTGCTAGCTGAGTTTTAAATACCTGCTACTGACTATTGAACACTTTTTGCCAAACGTGTTAGTTCCCCTGACTGTTTCTTAATGAATTGGTAACTAAAAAAGTAGTAGAGGATGTTGTTTTGGTACAATGTTGCTGATAAAGAATAGGTTCATACATGTATACATTAGTTATCTAAATTACTGACTGAGTAGGCACATTGTTATTTATGTTTTCGTTGTTATTCCATTTCAGGTGGACAGGGAGTAAGATCACTAGATAGGAGCATGCTGACAGACCAGGAAGAGGTATAACAGTCAATGCTTTTGAACTGAATATTGTGTGTGAATTGCCTATTTATATCATTGGCACTAACAAATGGGTTGGATTTCAGCAACATGAGCAGTAAATGCTAACACAGCTTTGGTGATAAAAGGTATGTCACGGAGGTGACTATGTATCTATCAGAAGCTTCCCACATAATGTACATTGCATTATATGCCCAGTTTCACCCAGACAAATATAAGGTGCGGACCTTTTTTTGTCCCTAGTAACTCTTCCACCTGTTGATGACAGGAGATATTAATTTGACATGTCACTAATTGGGACCTGGGAGACGCTTGCACCTGTTCTTTATTTAAAGGTTTAATGCCAGAAGTAGCACGCCGTAGATGTGAGCTGGGACTTGCGTGTCTGCAGAGCCGGAGCTGAGGTGACTGAGGAGAATGCTTGCTGTTGCTGGAGCAGACCGGGACCAGTGTTGAAATGGAGAAAGAAGGCCTTTATGGGAATTGGGAGGGTGAACGCTGTGTTATGTGATACACACTCATTAATGCTAGTGTGATCCGTGTGACCTTACAGGAGTACGAACTATGAATCAACAAGCCACTATGGACCAGATTGACGGCTGCTGGCGAGCAAGAGGAATGGAGAGGAGGCCTTTTGGGAAATTGGGAGGGTGAACGACACATCATTCCCAAAGCTAACTACTGCTGTCACGTGTGCTCCCTCTCCGGCCTCTAGGTCACCAGGCTGCTCGTTAAGGCGCACACCTGTCACCATTGTTATGCGCATTAGAGCAATATGACACTCACATGGACTCCAACACATCCTTGATTACCTGCCCTATATATGTCACTCCCCTTGGTTCCTTCCCCAGGCGTCATCGTTTCTTTTTCATGTCTGTGCGTTGTTCGTTGTTTCTTGTTTTGGAAAAACTCACTCCCTGAACTTGCTTCCCGACTCTCAGCGCACATTGTTACTACTGATCCATATTCCATTAGCAAAATTTCACCTGATGGCACTGGCTGCTGACGTTCGACTGCTTTTTGTGCTATGCACTCATTAATGCCAGTGCACCTACTGTGAACCAGAAAGGAGACCTTTTGGGATACTGGGAAGGTGAAGCACATTCACCCTTCCCTAAGTTAAGAAGACTACCCTTCTCCTTCCATAGACCCTCAACTGGGGTGAATTCCTTTCGATCATACTCGACAAGTCATTGTGGATTATAGCGACTTTTCCAACTGAACACTCCCTGCTCACATCTCAACTATTTGAGTCACTAGTATGTCCCCCACTGGCTTTTTCTACAAAGACAATTGAAAACCTGAACTTTTGTAAATAAATATGATTGGCCATTATTGATACCAGATAATGCTACTTGAGCCACTATCCCCTGCCTACATGTATTTTGCCTTAAACTTAAATGGGAAAATCTACAAGACTTGATACAATAATTTATCTATTTACTATTCACCTTTATCATTTGTTTTTGCTTCATTATACACCTTTTCCTTAGTTCTATCGTGATATTGTTTAATAATTTTTGGAGGTATTGTGGAGGTTTATTGTACTTTGCCCTACAGCATCTCAGCTCAATCTGCTGACAGAATATTTGTTTTTCACTCAGGAGAGGCCTGCTGCGAACACTGGCTTTGATCCCTAAGCTTGGCCATTGGCTCAGTTGTACTTGAAGGACTTCTGATTGGTCAACCCCAAGCTAGGGTGGGGGGATATAAAAGGCATCCTGTTCCTTTGTTCATTGGAGGAAAGCTGAGGACAGGGGAGACTGAACATCTACATCCCAGCATAACAGCTATGATTTGTCCTTCTCAAATACATTTTCTCCCCGATTTGCTTTGGGGTTTGTGTTATTGAAGAATAACATCAACTGCTAACACTTGGTGCCGTGACCCAGGTTAATTGGTCTCAACAACAACAAGAAAAACGTATCAACTGTGTGTTGATCCAGAGGAAAGAGAGAAGGCTGCGCAACCCACTTTGGGGAGTCAACTCTTAATCTTCTGATTGATGGCATAGTTGCTGGGTGAGTCTAGACCAATATCATTTTAAAAGAACCAAATCAGGTTAAAATAGTGCATGCAATGAGTGATATGTATCTGTGATGTATAAGGTTCAAGTCCTTTGTTCTCTATATAAGGTTTGAGTCCTTTTGTTAAATCCTGTGAAGTATAAGGTTAGAGTCCTCTGTTAAATTTGTTCTTTTATAGGGGTTCAAGTCCTCTATTAAAAGGTTTGAGGCCTCTTTTTGTGAAACCTTCTTGTTGTATAGAAGTGAGTTGCTAGTTGAGTAGCAATTTTAACATGTGTGGGAAATGTAAGCCTTGTGAGCCGCATTCAGCAAGCTTTGAAGTGAACATATGTTTTATGGGTAGCCAGGCCTCACAGAAACAATGTGTTTTCTAGAAGAGGTTTGAGTCGTCAAGTGGTTATATATATTGCTTCTTTAAATCAGAACAACAGTTTTCAGCTGTGCTAACATAATTGCAAAAGGGTTTTCTAATGATCAATTTGCCTTTTAAAATTATAAACTTGGATTAGCTATCAAGTTTTGCTCATAACGAGGTCAGCAGTAAAAGTCCAGGGAAAAGCACGATGGATGCATGTCATTCATTGCAAGGTTGTCCTTTTTGATGACAAAGCGGAGCCTGGAGAATAAAGAACTGATTGATTAGCAATTGGGGTCAAATCTCGGGTGAAGAAGCATAGTAAAATGATTCTGTGTTGTATACCACAGTCATCATATTAGGTATATCTAGGTGAAATGTCCAACTTTTTCCTGAAAATTGTGACATGCTTACTTTGGGAAATCTATGTGAAATCAATTTCTCTTGAAACCAGGACATGTTTCCTTCGTTACAGGTTATGAGAATCTACAGGCTGAGGCTGCAGCAATATCCCTTGACTGTACCTGAAAAGATACAAGATCACCGGTGAAGTGCAACCAGTGGAACGGAAGAAGAATTCCTCACTACTGGCAGACTGTCAGAACATCATTTCTAATAGTTATCTATGAGGGACTGATACCCGTGTGGAAGAGCTGGTCACTTTTAAAGGACTTGGTGAATGATCACCTTGACAATAGGACGATTGAATATTATTGTCTTGCAGACAAGTGAAAGATGTTTGAAATGATTTTTCTTGTGAGTTTCCTCCTAATACAGGATGTGGGTGGTGTTTCCATTTGTAACACAGAGATGCATCAGCAGGATGTTGGGTATATGGAGAGATGTTAATTGGTATAAGGCGATTATTGGTACTAATTTGGGTGAGAATGTACCTAGTTCTGCAGTACCTTCCTTCACTTGATATTACCAATGACAATAATCAGCGACCACCTTACCTAGTTATTACACATGCCCCTGTTGGGTGGTTATGTTTTAATAGGTAATTCTCTCTGAACTTGTCTCAACTGCACCAGGACACGTTTGTCAAAGTAGGACAGAGTAAGTGTGATCAGACAACATACCTATCTATCTGCCTGTGACGGTACTAAGGTTGCGTAATGTCTAATGTCTGTTGAATTGACTCTCAGTAATGGCACTAGGACTACTTTTTGTGCCAATACCTTTGATAATATCATCAATAATGGTATGAGAGCTCCTAATGGGACTTACTTTATCTGTGGATCCTATGCCTATTCCTGGTTACCAAAGTTGTGAAAGAGTCGTGTTATCTGGGATATGTAGTACCCAATCTAAGACATTCTGTGAATTCTCCTTTTTCACACCTTCATAAAAGTGGGATTATATAAACGGAGAGATTCTTTGTGATTGCTTTTCCCTCTTATGGTATTTCTAAAACAGCACAGGAAGTTATTAATATGGCTAACTCTTTGGAAATCTTAGCTAATAGTACAGTTGAGAGTCTTGAGTTAATTACAGCTGAGATGTTTGCCAGGGTGGCAGATTCCATGGCCCAGCAGATTCACCTGGGGACAGGGGGAAAGATGTTCATTTTTAGTGAGTATAGTACATCCAACCAGTTACCCTTGCTTATATGCTATATCACACACATCAATAGTGAAGGTGCATAAGTAGACAATATATTACGAGAAGAGCCTGCACTCTTAGAAAGAAGGGTTCCAAAAGGGTACGTCGTCTCTCCCAATAGGAGAACCCTGTTGGGTTCCAGTTAGAACCCTCTGTGGAAAGGGTTCTTTCTACATGGAACCAAAAAGGGATCTACTATGGGGACAGCTGAAGAACACTTAAGTTTTAGAGAGCACTTTTTACTGAGTGTGTACTTCTTTAACCGAAAGGTGGCTGCTTCGAATTCCAGGCCAGGCGCTAGAAAAAAGGAGGGAATTGATCTGGCAGCTGGGTTCACATCCTAAAGACATTCCCCTAAACATTGCCACAGGCACAGTCGTAGGAAGTAGTTTCGGGGTGCTGCGATTTATGTATTTCTTTGATGATTGGGGGGGGGGCAGAAAAATAATTGCCGGCTCTGAAGACATCTATAGGCCTATTGGTCCACTAATACAGGACTAGTAAAGGCCCAGTGCACTATTTTTGTGAAAAAAATGGAGTGTTTACCAGAATTTGTAATTTAACTTAATCATAATCTGATAATACTTGTGGAATATAAAAATACTTAATGTTTTCCAGTTTCTTGAAATACTTCGCAAATGGTCTATTCATATCTTTTCCATTTTAGTAGACACTCTTATCCAGAGCAACTTACAGTAGTGATTGCATACATTCATACTTTTTCGTACTGGTCCCATGTGGTTAATCGAACCCACAACCATAGCAATGCAAGCGCCATGATCTACCACTCTCCAAATCACATCATCACAAACCACTTGATGTCTCAATGTACTCTTACTGTTGGGCTGTCCCCGACAAATCGATTTAACGTGTATTTTTCCATATATAGAAACACCCTTTGTGTTTTATTAAAATCAACTATAAGCACTGAGCTTGTCTGATGCTTTCAGCTTACGGTTTGATGAAACAAGGCAAATGCCTCAAGAGGGCGCCAGAGATCTAGATAACCAGAAGAAAAAAAAACTTAACCTGACTTAACCCAACTATTCTCCTCCCGCTCCTGCTGTCTTTCTGACATTCTGCCATTACTCTCCTGAAGTTACCGGTAATAGGC
Source organism: Hucho hucho (assembly GCA_003317085.1). Lineage (NCBI taxonomy): Eukaryota > Metazoa > Chordata > Actinopteri > Salmoniformes > Salmonidae > Hucho > Hucho hucho. The sequence goes on from QNTS01000303.1 coordinate 1,059,412, forward strand.
TACAAGAGGAGTCAGCAACCTTTCTCATGTGGAATGCCAATTTATCTTACCATTTCCACTGATCTAAGTGCCAGTTATGGTTTTCATATGCACATTTTTGTGAAAGTTTTATTTAATTTATAACTCAAAATCATTCATGTGGTTAATCTAAATTCTATACAAATCTAAATGAAAATGATAAACTTAAAAAGTAACTTATATTGCCATTGCCAACTATGTAAACATAGCCTACATAAAGCCAACACATAAAAACATTGCAGCCTGTATGTAGAAAATATCCTATAAATCACTGGCTACACATGGCGTGTCTGCAACGAACTTCAAAAACATTGTATCAGCTATTAACTTGGGTCCAGCCAGAAGCTTGCGCTAGAGAACTTGCAAAATTGTATATTGTGCCCTCAGAGTTTCCAGTGCCAGTGAGCTCGGGACAGACAGAGCTGTAGGCTATTTGAGCAAAGGGATAAAAAACAGTGCTTGACTTGGGCAGGAGCTCTCCAGAGCTGAGTACCGGCACCTCAAATGTTCTACTGCTTGAGCTCTAGTTCCTCTTATAGAATATTAGCTCAAAAGTATTGTGGAGCTCCTACACATAAATATTCCAGTTCCAGCCCCCAAAATGATTACCGGAACCTAATTCAGTCCGAGTCAAGCACTGATAAGAAGTAATCAGGTAGGCCTATTTTATGACGTTTCCACTGGATCAGAGTATGCCATTTTTCGCTTTCAAGCTGAGTGGTTTTCGAAAGGGAGAGAGCTGCAAAGATTTTTCAAATACATTGAGGAATTGTCATTCTCAATGGATGTAAACAATATCTCAAACTTCGTTTGCTTGCTGATTGAGGTGAAGAAAACATTACTTTGAGAAGCTCCACTGGTAGCGAAGGTAGCCTATAGGCCTACTTCTATGCGTAAGAGTCCTTAACATTGAAAGGAGTGCTAAAAACAAAAGACAATGAGTAAATTGACAATACTCGTAAATGGAATGACATAAACCAAACTGTGTTTCTCACAAGTGTAGCATAGGTTGTGCACTCTGCAAACAATGTGTCCACTCCAACAATGAGAACGGTAAAATACTGGAATAATAATATTGAATGCATTAAAAGAAATGACCATAACCGAAGTAACAAACATTGTAGATGAGAAATTATAGGAATTAACGGTAAATGTACTTCTTGTGATATATGTAATGGGGAATTGATATACACTAACAATCAAACATAAACAATTCACACAATTACATTATGAAATAATGAATGTGCACAAATTGGCGGGAGAGAGCGTATTCTGGAGAGAGAAGTGCACTGTGCATCTGGCAGCGTGGTCAATCCAACGTCTGCATTGGCCATGCAGGATTTACGGTGATATGGCCTCAGCAGAAGTCAGAGCATTCACACCCATCTGCGTGTTGCGGAGCAGAGTGTGTGTTTATAAAGGATGTACCGCATGGAGGCACATGGAGATGGGGTACGGAGCTCAATTTGGCCTCTGGAGGCTCCGCAACTGCGTCACACCCTCCATATGGAGCCTCCGACCACATTTTCAGATCAAGCATACATTTTAGTCTAGGCCTCTGCAATGGATTAGTTCACCGAGATGGGCACATATATACACTACCGGTCAAAAGTTTTAGAACACCTACTCATTCAAGGGATTTTCTTTATTTGTACTATTTTCTACATTGTGCAATAATAGTGCCGACATTAAAACTATTAAATAACACATAATGAATCATGTAGTAACCAAAAAAGTGTTAAACAAATCAAAATGTATTTTATATTGAGATTCTTCAAAAAGCCACCATTGCCTTGATGACAGCTTTGCACACTTTTATCATTCTCTCAACCAGCTTCACCTAGAATGCTTTTCCAACAGTCTTGAAGGAGTTCCCATATACAGTTGAAGTCAGAAGATTACATACACTTAGGTTGGAGTCATTAAAACTCGTTTTTCAGCCACTCCACAAATTTATTGTTAACAAACTATAGTTTCTACTTGATGCATGACACAAGTAATTTTTCCAACAATTGTTTACAGACAGATTATTTCACTGTATCACAATTCCAGTGGGTCAGAAGTTTACATACACTAAGTTGACTGTGACTTTAAGCAGCTTGGTAAATTCCAGAAAATGATGTCATGGCTTTAGAAGCTTCTGATAGGCTAATTGACATCATTTGGGTCAATTGGAGGTGTACCTGTGGATGTATTTCAAGGCCTACCTTCAAACTCAGTGCCTCTTTGTTTGACATCATGGGAAAATCAAAAGAAATCAGCCAAGACCTCAGAAAAAAATTACCTCCACAAGTCTGGTTCATCCTTGGGAGCAATTTCCAAATGCCTGAAGGTACCACGTTCATCTGTACAAACAACAGTACGCAAGTATAAACACCATGGGACCACGCAGCCGTCATACCGCTCAGGAAGGAGACCCGTTCTGTCTCCTAGAGATGAACTTACTTTGGTGCGAAAAGTGCAAATCAATCCCAGAACAACAGCAAAGGACCTTGTGAAGATGCTGGAGGAAACAGGTACAAAAGTATCTATATCCACAGTAAAACGAGCCCTATATCGACATAACCTGAAAGGCCGCTCAACAAGGAAGAAGTCAATGCTCCTAAACCTCCATAAAAAAGCCAGACTACTGTTTGCTACTGTACATGGGGACAAAGATCGTACTTTTTGGAGAAATGTCCTCTGGTCTGATGAAACAAAAATAGAACTGTTTGGCCATAATGACCATTGTTGGAGGAAAAAGGGGGAGTCTTGCAAGCCGAAGAACACCACCCCAACCGTGAAGCACGGGGTGGCAGCATCATGTTGTGGGGGTGCTTTGCTGCAGGAGGGACTGGTGCACGTCACAAAATAGAAGGCATAAATGAAAATTATGTAGATATATTGAAGCAACATCTCAAGACATCAGTCAGGAAGTTAAAGCTTGGTCGCAAATGGGTCTTCCAAATGGACAATGACCCCAAGCATACTTCCAAAGTTGTGCCAAAATGGCTTAAGGACAACAAAGTCAAGGTATTGGAGTGGCCATCACAAAGCTCTGACCTCAATCCTATAGAAAATTTGTGGGCAGAACTGAAAAAGCATTACACCAGCTCTGTCAGGAGGAATGGGCCAAAATGTACCCAACTTACTGTGGGAAGCTTGTGGAAAACTACTCAAAATGTTTGACCCAAGTTAAACAATTTAATGGCAATGCTACCAAATACTAATTGAGTGTATGTAAACTTCTGACCCACTGGGAATGTGATGAAATTAATAAAAGCTGAAATAAATCATTCTCTCTATTATTATTCTGACATTTCACATTCTTAAAATAAAGTCGTGACCTTAACTGACCTAAGACTGGGAATTGTTACTAGTATTAAATGTCAGGAATTGTGAAAAACTGAGTTTTAATTATTTGGCTAAGGTGTATGTAAACTTCCGACTTCAACTGTAAGTATTCAGACCCTTTATTCAGTACTTTGTTGAAGCACTGTTGGCAGCGATTACAGCCTCGAGTCTTCTTTGGTATGACGCTTCAAGCTTGGCACACATTGTATTTGGGGAGTTTTCCCATTCTTCTCTGCATATCCTCTCAAGCTCTGTCGGTTGGATGGGGAGCGTCGCTGCACAGCTATTTTCAGGTCTCTGCAGAGATGTTCGATCAGGTTCAAGTCTGTGTTCTGGCTGGGCCACTCAAGGGCATTCAGGTACTTGTCCCGAAGCCACTTCTGCGTTGACTTGGCTTTGTGCTTATGGTCATTGTCCTGTTCGAAGGGGAACCTTCGCCCCAGTCTGAGGTCCTGAGCGCTCTGGAGCAGGTTTTTATCAATCTCAGTACTGATCTCTCAGCTGAAAAACATCCCCACAGCATGATGCTGCCACCACCATGCTTCACTGTAGGGATGATGCCAGGTTACCTCCAGACGTGACACTTGGCATTCAGGCCAAAGAGTTCAATCTTGGTTTCACCAGACCAGAGAATCTTCTTTCTCATGGTCTGTGAGAGTCCTTTTCCAAGTGGGCTGTCATGTGCCTTTTACTGAGGAGTTGCTTCCGTCTGGCCACTCTACCATAAAGGCCTGACTGGTGGAGTGCTGCAGAGATGGTTGTCCTTCTGGAATGTTCTCCCATCTCCACAGAGGAACTCTGGAGCTCTGTCAGAGTGACCATCAGTTTGGCCGAGCGGCCAGCTCTAGGAAGAGTCTTGGTGGTTCGAAACTTCTTCCATTTAATTGTGATGGAGGCCACTGTGTTCTTAGGGACCTTCAATGCTGCAGAAAGTTTTTGGTACCCTTTCCCTGATCTGTGCCGTGACACAATCATGTCTTGGAGCTCTACGGACAATTAATTCGACCTCATGGCTTGGTTTTTGCTCTAACATGCACTGTCAACGGTGGTAACTTATATAGACAGATGTGTTTCCAAATCATGTCCAATCAATTGAATTTAGCAAAGGTGGATGGACTCCAGTCAAGTTGAAGAAACATCTTAACGATGATCACTGGAAACAGGATACACCTGAGCTCATTTTCGATTCTCATAGCAAAGAGTCTGAATACTTATGTAAATAAGGTATTTCTTATTTTTTGTATTTTTGGGGGCAAAAATAAATAATCATTATGGGGTATTGAGTGTAGATTGAGGTATGAATTTAATTTAATCAATTTTAGAATAAGGCTGTAACCTAACAAAGTGTGGAAAATGGGAAGGGGTCTGAAGTTTTTCCAAATGCACTGTACATCACCCTAAGTACGATGGGATTTTAACTGCTTAATTAACTTAGGAACCACACCTGTGTGGAAGCACATGATTTCAATATGCTTGGTATCCCTCATTTACTCAAGCATTTCCATTATTTTGGCAGTTACCTGTATTTTTATCTAACAAGTTGCACCTTCCTGAATAAACTCCAGAATACCCCTCAAGAACAAGGAGATTTTACTAGTGCTCACGAGGTCCATAATGTTCGACATTTGTCTGGCTGTTATGTGCTTAAGTCTTTAAAATACAACTAGCAAATATATAGTTTATATTATAGAAACCTATCATTAGCTTCATTGATGAACTCAGCTGATGGTGGGAGGTATATACAGTAGCTCTTCCCCAGCAGTTTCAGCCTAGCTACTGTAGCTAGCTAGCAACCTAATGGCCTTTTTAGAAATATATTTTTTGATAGATAATATAAATATATACATTTTCCTCTCGCATTTACAGCCGTCTACATCAATTAGATCATCAAAAACACGTTAAAATAGCATTCGGCTGAATTCGCTAATAAGCTACCTGGGTATGTAAACCTCACGTTGTATGGGTCCCGCCTTCCATTTAAGTAGTCAGTCAACGTCATTGCAGTAATAATTGGTCAATAATGCTGCCAATCATATTGGAGTAACACGTCTTTGTAGATTTGCAAGCCCACATATCTCACATCGTGCAGGCACAGGTGCAATTCCAGAGAGCACTGGCAAGTATACCGTGAGCAGGGAGATGGCTGCTCGACGCTTAATTTCTGGCGCTCAATTGCAATTTCTGGGCAGGCAACATTTTGGTCAGAGCTCTTAACTCTCTCTCAGCTCCTCGACATGATCCTCTGCGTCCTCGAGATTTTTTTTTAAATCTCAAACCTCTCCAACTGCGCTCAAAATTATTTTCCGCGCTCTCAACATTGCCCCCTCTGTGCCTTCGAATTGTGAGACGGAAATTATCCATAGGCCTATTTACCAATCTAAAAAATGTTAGCTGCCATGGGCTAATTGAGCCGGGGGCATTGGATAATTGAGGGGGGGGCTACAAAATGGGAGCCAGTTGCCCATCCCTGTTCTAAGGGGTACAAAATAACAGTGCCTTTGTGTCTGACAGGATATCAATTACTGGGTCGAAGCAGCTATGGCAACAATATGTCTGAAAATAATATTTACAATATCGAGGGATTTTGGCATACTGTGGGACAGGCAACTCAGTGACGGACTCCGCATGATTTCATAGCAAAGCAATAACCCAAGCCCCAGCTGGACGAATCGATTTCTGCAACCTTTTTAAATGCAAGTGGCCAATTACATTGAGAGTGCATCTCTTCCCACCCTTCCTGCGTGGTTCAGCTGTGACTAGAGCCGAAACCCGCTCGTTGCAAGCCCAAACAGTGAACAGACACTGACCGTTGGGTCCGCCACAAAGCCGTATCTCCCTCCCTCCTCTCCCTCTCCATCGCATAGCATTCTTCTCTCTCCTCCAATCAGCGTTCTATAATTACCGAGATCCCCCCCCCTCCCTCTTTCGCATCCGACACCACGTGATCATGACCAGACCGGTAACCTGCTGCTGGTGGGCGCAACGCGGATTCCAGAGAGATGAGGAGGCGAGCGCAACAGACAGACTCACTGCGCGTCTGAACACAACTACGAGGGGAGCGCTTGTCAAGGAAGCCCGTGGCATTTCTGGATATTACTAGGACGTCTCCGTATCGAAACCGAGTGATATAAACATTATTTGTTTCAATTCCTTCCACCAACCCCTTTTTTTTCATCTTTGTTTTCTCTCCTCATCGTTGAGCATCCTTCCTCTACCTGTTTGCCCGTCCTCTTTCACTGGTTTACCTGGCTAACTTTCCCCTTGACACCATCCCACACACCCTCCATTGCCCGCCCCCTCCCCCCACCCGACCTTATCACTCGAACCCCCTTCATATTGTAGCTGCGCCACTTCGAATCGGGCGGAACCCGTTGGTTACTCTACGGCACTTCATGGGGCACGATTTCTTGCACGGAAGATGTCCCTTTCTTGGTCACTGAGCGCCCCGGTGAAACAGCCAACGTTTGGACCGGAGTTGTTGGTGCGTGTCTGCCTCTTTTGCCCAGCTCGCTTGTGTTGTCGGGGTACGCCGCTGAACTGAGATGGGTCTATCGGTGGCGGCGGCGGCACTACAGGAGCCCCGACGCCCGCACCAGTGGAGCCGGACAGTGGGAGATTGGGTCTGGATCACCGTCGTTTCGTTTTTAGCCACTTTACCTGTAGAGCAACTTTGCGCTTTTCCGTCATCCCTCAGCGACTGTCAGACGCCTACCGGCTGGAACTGCTCTGGTAAGAAAGCCAAGGAGTCGGTGGCATTTATTTGGGCTACATTATCTCCCGTCTGTCTGTTCTGTCTGCCTGTTCCAGATGTTTGCCTTGGTACGCAGGGCGGCTGATAGTTTTTGTGGTAACGGTAATAAAAGTCATAATATGGAAATTTGGGGTGGACAGGCTAATACATTATCGAGGGCATTGTCTGCAAGTAGCATCGTTTGGGTTTTAGAATAAAACATTATTCCAAATAGCCAAGGAGTGAGGATGGTGATCAGCCCTCGAGAATTTCAGGGTTGCCTAAATGTCCCATTATATTATAATACGCTATGGCTTTATCATCGACAACATACACATGAATTTATTCGCAATTTTCTTTCTTCTGATTTACCAAAGTGGCACATTGATGTAAATGTGCATGACATTACATGTTTACCTTTCTTGCATTGTTTCGCATATTAATCAATTAATTAACCATATTTGGCTATTATTATGAGCCTGTTATTATTATAACTAGCCTATTTTATTATTATTAGTCACTATTGTCGCGGAATAATTTGCGCGGTGCAAAATTTAGAATTGCAGTTATTTCTCAGCATAGGTTCGTCACTTGAGGAATTCAAGTGCCACATTCTAGTTTATATTTTAGACTCCCCAAGAGTCTACCGTGGTCTGACATCCTCCTATACACTTCTATCAATGTCTCAAAGTGTATGTTTGATTCATTTTAATAACTCATGAATAACGTATTATTTCTTAACTTGTGAGCAATTGGAAATGTCACCAAAGACAATATTTAACCCTTTGCACGCACTACAATGCATTTATTTGTTCACTATAGGCTGCTACAAACCATTTAAATTGTGTAATCTATAGATTACCAGTATTCAGGTAGCCTATTTGTCTGTTCTTTAGCCTACTGTACGGCGAAATATAGCATTTTCTTTTAATCTACCTGGCGCTGTTCCGTTACCTGCAGAAGTTTCATTTAGTGCTACCCGGAATATGAACCTTACTGATTTTTCATAGCCCGGTGTAATGTAAACGTGTTTTCCATTTTCTGTGCCAAACCGATAAAAACATGGTCGTGAGGCTGTAAAGCACGTCCGTGCCACAGAATGCCTTTGTAAATCATCTGACTGTTCCGTCGTAGATTTTCTGTCGCATTTCTAAATTTGAATCCTAAAATAGCCTCAACCCTTTACCCCACATTTGAGAACAGTAGGCCTGAGTGCTAAAGCATTATTCTATACCCACTGATTTTGCATCGTGGAATTATCACTGTTATTTAGCCTGTAGCTTACATAAAATGCTAAATGATTGTGATGACAATTTATTATTTTCGTTAATCCATACACTTGGACCTGTAGCCTTCAACTCATTTTCTTCATAAGCATATGAATGTACTTGAGAAAAGCACTCTCTACAAACCCCCAGTCCAATTACCCATCAGGTTGCCTATTATCACACAAGAAATGTAGATAAGCAAATAGACACTGGATTTGTATTTTTTAGCAAGAATGTTCTAACAAACTATGCATTTAAGTGGAAATGCATGCAGAGCACTACCTGAAAATGGTAGGCTGCAAGGTCTGAATGCTTAAAAGCCAACATTAAATATTTGGCCAACATTGCCAGAGTAACAGGTTACGATGGTAATCTTGGGACCAGAGGACTAAATATGCTATCCTGCATGCGTTTTATGTCCCATTTCCTCAGCCAGTGAGGAATGACTTGAGCACGTCCCAAATGACACGATATTCTCTATGTAGTACACTAAGTTTGACCAGGGCCCATAGGGCTATGGCCAAAAGTAGTGCACTATATTGGGAATAGGGTGTCATTTGGGACATATCCTTGGTAGCTAAGCTATTACTGAACCGCTGTAGATAATTAGGTCAAAGCTCTGTCGTTTATCAACCCCGGTTTGCATCCCTCGTTTCTCTCTAATGGTCTGGACTAGACTTGACTTAAGAGACTTATTTTAGTCTTATTGCCTTTTCACATCCTGAATGTCTATCTTATTAATGGATTCATATAACTAGTTTCACTTTGTTCTTTAGGGTCTAAACTTTGTGACTGTGATGTATCAATGGATAACTTTACATGGTAAAGTTCATTGAAGGTAATTGTGAGGGTGAATGTGAATGCGTTGTTGTTCTTGATGATGATGAAGAGTAGGTGTCCCCCACTCAAACCCACATGATCCTCTTAGGGGGCTGTATCTGAGCTTTTATCCCTCCCAACATGAAAATGTAACAAGTGACACATTGTCCATTATGAACATGAATGGTAATCCTCAATGATGCAAAACACTGAACCCATAAATAGCAGCTGGACTCAATGGTCTATATAAACCAATGATATAATGAATGGATGTTTTCAACACCAAGTCCGTGGCTGCTTCAACATGACAGTGAAAATACTTTGATTGCAAAGCAGGAAATGTATTAGTTGTCATCATATCCTTCTTTAATTGTAATATAAATAATAATAATATATGCCATTTAGTAGACGCTTTTATCCAAATGGTGTGTGTGTGTCCCTGGTGTCAATTAATTTGACTGCTTGGATACTGTACATGATCAGAGAATGAGAGAGAGAGTAATTTGGCAAAGATGATAGCATAGCATCTGCTGGTGATATTCCATTATGGTCTTGGTGGTATCTGAAAATAACCATTGTTAGTTGGAAGGCCTACATGGTGATTGTTTAGGCAGAAGAATGGAAAGATTGGAAACTCAATGCAAGCATGTTGTTTGTGGCCTTGCTATTGACAAACCTCAGAACATACCTTTTAAAAGAGGAATGCATATATGTGCAACACAGGAGTCCTGATAGCACTTTATTTGATGGTACTTGGTACATCACTAGAAAAGTAAGTGCTATTGTGTACTTTCTGGCACAAATTGTGTCTATTGGTGCAGGTTATTATCGTGTAATTACCATTTTACCATGTCAATTCTGATTTTAGGATGATCTTATCTGAAATATCTGTGACACAGTCTTCAATAGAGATTGTGGACAAAAAACGTTTAGGAGAATAAGCAATATGTTGTTAATGCCGTCAACCTGGGCCTCGTTCACAGATAGTTAAAAAAAAAATTGTGTTCATAGCTAGATCCCAATTAAGTTACATCTTTAGCAACTGAGCTGTTTCCCTAAAGACGTAAAACACTGTTGCTCTAAAACTGATCAACAAAATGTAACTCTCTGTGAATATGAAGTCATTGGTTTAATGATATTTCCACAAGCTGGTGAGACTCTCTCTCGAGTTTATACAGTCAGTGTTTATATTGCACTTCATTAATAACCACCATTGTAAAACAAAAAAAACAACATTGAATGCGAGAAACCAGATCCGATAGAATTATCAGTGGCCCAAGGTCAACAGAATCTCTGCCTCAAGCTGCCCCACATACATTATACACAGAAAAAGATAGCTGAAATCAGGAGATTGGGAATTATGTGACGAGAAAGGCCCAATGTCATCTAATCGAAACAGGATAAAAAATTGCTAGGTTTACAGATGTAGGATCTTAATTTGATCATCAGGATAAGTTTCCTGCTATGCAGGAAATGTAAAACTTGCCGTTTATTTGCGGTTATTTTCCTGCTATAGCAAACTGGCTGAAATTAAGATCCTAGATCTGTAATTGGTGACTGCTTGCCTCCAGCAACCTTTCAAACAGGCCTTTTTAGATTTATAAATCACCATAGATTAACTACTGGCCACGACCTGAGTTCCCCCTTTCATTTACACATGAGAGATCAGAAAGAGTGCTCTTGAACACAAAAATCCCCCGCTCTTTGCAATGCTTGTTACCACTAACAAGCAACGGTTCTCTTACAGGAGAAACAATTCAAACCTGTAGCCAGGAACGATGAAATACTTGACGCAAGAATGAGGTCAAAGAAGAGTCTCTCCCTTTCTGTTGTTCCGTTCTACATTTCTAATTTATTCCTTAATTTTTTTTTTTACCAACACAAGGCTTGAAAACGGGGAATGTCCTATAGAGCTATCTGGCTCTATGTGACAGATGCAGTTCCACGTATGTTAGTGACGCATTTGACTGTGGAGAAATTGCTTTGGGTTGCATAAGTGCTTCGCTTGCTGTCTTAATAGTTGGCATATAAACATCACCTTTTGCATATTTGATGTTTGCCAGCTTGTTTTGGTAAATTATTTAGTTCACTGTAATCTCCTCCTTTAACAGTGGGTGGGGCATAGGAAGTACAAATAGTCTTGGCCTCTGACATGGAATATTTTGCAGCTAAGAGCACATTAGGCCTGGAGCAATATACAGATGTAGGATCTTAATTTGACCAGTATTGTCGCAGCAAAATAATCCTGCAGCAACAGGATTTTAACGTTTAGCCCATAATGTTGTTTGATGGGTGGTTAAACTATAAGCTGGCCAAAATGAGGTTGCATGAATAGTGCAATGCTATTAAAATAACTGTGTGTTAGTGTGGGTTTTCAGTGAATTTATGTAAATCACGAAGCTCATCTGCAATTCTCAGCAACAACAGAGTGATCAAATTAAGATCCTACATCAATTTTTTATGTTGTGGAGGTGCCGGTGGGGTTCCAACTAGTGTCCCTCTGGTAAATAATGGCCTGATGGAAACAAAGCACACCCTCACATGATTGGTTCATAGTTCAACGACTACATTAGCAGCTCACTATGTGTAAATGAATGTATATGGGTGGGTATTTTCACATCATTCTGGTTTAATAATAGTTTAGGCTTGCTTGTGAGTGGTTAAGGTAATGGTTAGCGCAGGGGTTAGGATATAAACACGTCTGCATTCGACCAACTACCACTTGTGGCTTACAAGTCCTGTGCGTGAAGCGCTCTGCCACCCCAACCTACCAACCTGCTCACCAATTCTTTTAATGACTATTGCTGCATTTTCCAAGAATGGCAATATGTTAAAAGACAAACAAACTGACCCTCCCATAGACTCGCTTCAAGGCAAGCAACACTGAACCATGCATGAAAGCCCCAACTTTGTGATCACACTTTCTGTATCCAATGTGAGTAAGACCTTTAAACAGGTTAACATTCACAAGGCCAGACGGATTACCAGGACACATACTCAGAGCATGCGCTGACCAGCCAGCAAGTGTCTTCACTGACATTTTCAACCTCTTGATGAACCAGTCTGTAAAACCCACATGTTTCAAGCAGACCACGGTAGTTCCCGAGCCTAAGAACACCAAGGTAACCTGTCTAAATGACTATCTAAATGTCTATCGCCCCGTAGCCAAGAAAGGCTGGTCATGGCTCACACCCCTAAGTGTAGGCAACAACATGTCTGCTACGCTGGTCCTCAAAACTGAGGCCCCTCAGGGGTGTGTGCTTAGTCCCCTCCTGTACTCCCTGTTCACCCACGACTGCGTGGCCAAACACGACTCCAACACCATCATTAAGTTTGCTGACGACACAACGGTGGTAGGCCTGATCACCGACAACGATGAGACGGCCAATAGGGAGAAGGTCAGAGAACTGGCAGTGTGGTGCCAGGACAACAACCTCTCCCTCAAAGGTAGTAAGACAAAGGAGCTGATCGTGGACTAAAGGAAACGGAGGGCCGAGCACACCCCCATTCACATTGACAGGGCTGCTGTAGTGGAGATGGTCAAGAGCTTCAAGTTCCTCGGTGTCCACATCACTAAGGACTTATCATGGTCCAAACACACCAACACAGTCATGAAGAGGGTATACCAACGCCTCTTCCCCCTCAGGAGGCTGAAAAGATTTGGCATGGGCCCTCAGATCTTCAGAGTTATACAGCTGCACCATTGAGAGCATCTTGACTGGCTGCATCACCGCTTGGTATGGCAACTGCTCTGCATCTGACCACAAGGCGCTACAGAGTGTAGTGCGAACGGCCCAGTACATCACTGGGGCCAAGCTTCCTGTCACCCAGGACTTCTATACCAAGCGGTGTCAGAGGAAGGCCCTAAAAATTGTCAAAGTCTCTATCCACCGAAGTCACATGGCAAGCGGTACCGGAGCGCTAAGTCTTGGACCAAAAGGTTCCTGAACAGCTTCTACCCCAAATCCATAAGACTGCTGAACAGTTAGACTTTCTGCTTTACACCCCCTACCTACATGTACATGGTACTTCAGTCAATCACCTAACCAAACCTACATGTACATATTACCTCAATCAATCACCCCAACTTTCTCGTACCCCAGCACACTGACTCGGTACCGGTACTCCTTGTGTATAGCCTGTATGCTTCCTTGCTATTGTTATTATATTGTGTTACTATTATCATTTTATCTATTTGTTAATCTTCTTACTTTTTAACTGTATAAGCATTTCACGGTTAAGTCACCTTGTTGTATTCGGCGCGTGACAAATTTGATTTGATTTCATTTGTTTCCTGAGTGTTTTTTGCAGTTAGCAAATGTTAGCTACAAGCAGCTCACCGATTCATATTGTTCCCGAAGCCAGTAGTGTATCACAGGGTCAAAAAACACTGAGCAACAATGAGAACTGCTACTGTTACTGCTCTGGTCCTGAAATTCTAGGCTGGACCAACCCATAAATGTCTGTCAGGGAGACAGTACCTCAAGCTTGCACATACTGTATGAATTGTACCTTTAGTTTTCCAGGTTGGCCTATATATTTGAGTCTTGTTAATTTGTGATTTTCCAGCAATCCAAGAATGTCTCAAAAAGAAACACGACAAGTTCTGAGATTCAATGTCTTTTGAAAAAAAAAACACGTTTCTCACCCACTCTTTTTACTTTCAGTTTTTTCAGAGAAAGGAGTGGATTGCAATACTTTCAGCCTAGAACTGTGAGAACACAAGACGCTTTCGGCTTCACTACTGAATGTCCTAGATGTTGGCAGTCTGTAGCTCTGACTGTGTCTTTGAGTCTATGGCTTTGGGTCTGACTGTGCAGTAATTTATCTGATTATGTAACCGCTATGACTGTGACTTGCTTTTTGTGTCTGACAGTCAGCAAAGCACAGCTATTGAGTCTGTATTCCTATCTGGTATCTATTTGACTCTGTGGTCCACATTCATTCACAGATAAATGCAGACTGCACTGCGGGTGCAACCACCACACCCCACAAGCTGTAGAAACGAGTTGTCATACAAACTGTCCCCTCACCCTTACAGACATTGTAATTAGAAATTGACACATAACCACACCTGTCCTTAAAGTTGAAATCTGTTTCGGTGAAACTGCCACGTCCATTTGCGATATTACAAAAACGTTACATCAAACATCGAACAATGTATTTTTTTCCCTCTAACATTATTGCACATCACTGCACGTGCGATAAAACAGCAGAGTATGTACTGAGTATGTACTTTTTAAGTTGTTGGATGCTCATCTCCTTTTCAAAAACAAAACAACAACAAATGATCTGGGGCTGATCTCAGCTTTAAAACGTTCTGACTAAACCCACAGTGGGGTTTACATTAATCTGAGATTGATTGTTACTGTCTTTATGTCTTTTCATATGACATTTACTATTTCAACAATTTATAGTCAACAATTGAAATGTAGTAATTGCTCCCTAATCGTATTTGAAATATTTATCTTTCTATTGTCATGTTTATATGTCCTGCAAACAGTTGGTGTTTTTCAAGGGAATTGTTCTGCAATTAACTTGTCTGTTTAATATGCCTATACTGTATATAAACATGTACAGTACTCCTACACTAAGTTATATATTATTTCATATGTTGATGTTAATGTGGTGCCATTTCTAAAGGCAGTTTATTGCATTCCAAGAGCTATTTTTGACAAGTAGGATAAATTACCTCTCTAAACTCCTGGGGCACTGCTCATGTGTCACATTTGACACCTGCTTAGTAAATCCTTATGCAACTTGCATGCCATGTATTCTAACATATTACCCAAGGAAACACAACTTGAAGTGATTTAGGATAATTGTTTTCTGTCAACGGTAGAAGAGAAATAGCTCCATCTTTGAGTGTGGGTCAAGTTTATGTTTCAAAGCGTGTTTTTGAGGTGATTGTGGATTACTTAGCAGATTTCGAGATGTATGCTATTTTAGGACAATTGTGTTGGAATTAGCAGGTGCTTTTTTTCCTATTCCTTCCCTATATTCTGGATAGCCTACGGGTGATTCCTCACAAAACTAGAACAAAAAAATACCATAAACATTTAATTAATAGAAGGTTCCTTTGGAGGAAGGATTGTTGACACACATTTGACATTTGTATCTTAAAGCATAATTGAGAAATAATGAGTTGAAGTTGGAACATTTATGACATTTTGGCATACCCATTTATGACATTTTGGCCATAGGTGCTACAAAGCAAAAATTGGTGTCATATGACATATGATTAGTATTTTATTTTCAATAATACATTCTTACATACATGTATGAAAATGTAATAATATAAACATGAATATAGAATTACAAATTTTTATTTGGCTAATTGTTTAACATAATATACTCTATATGAATATCAAAGTTTCAGAGTGGGATCTATGCTAGTTTTAATGTTATGGCCCATTTTATACAGAGACATTTGCTTAATCGGCAATGTAACCAATCACAGGCCTCCTTTTACCACCAGCAGAGGGTGACCATTTTGAATCCATTTTCACATTCACTCTGTTGGAAATGCTTACAAAGTGGATCGTAACAGAGATCACACTATATA
Organism: Hucho hucho; assembly: GCA_003317085.1. Lineage (NCBI taxonomy): Eukaryota > Metazoa > Chordata > Actinopteri > Salmoniformes > Salmonidae > Hucho > Hucho hucho. The sequence goes on from QNTS01000303.1 coordinate 1,075,145, forward strand.
TATATATATATATAAAAATGTGACAAATCAAAAATGGTATGTTTTCAATATTCATGTTTATAATTTTCAATAATCATAAATCAATCGAAGATAAAACATTATGGAGTCTTAAAGGAGGCCTGGGTAAGGCAAAAAAGTCACAAATATTCCAACTTCAATTAATTAATTTTCAACTATGCTTTAAGATACAAATGTCTAATATATGTCAACAATTTTATTTTATTCTAGTTTTGTGAGGAATCACCCCAACTGTATATGGCAAAAATACCATGGGATCGCCTGACTTTAGAACACTCCCAAGGTATGAAAAAGGCTGACAAGTTTAATTTTGGAGTATTTTAGCCCTTTAAGTGGGCATTTCTAAAGACTATAATTAGTGTGCTGGGAACACGTGAACACCTCTGTTTCTTTCCAAGAAGTGAATTAGCCTGTAGCATGACAGCTACCATTACTCTCCGCGTGAGTGTCACCCATGTGTCAGCCCCATGCCACTTTCCCATGGTAACTCATAGGGCCCTTGTGTCATAAGTGCTTCAGTACAGCAGCCATATAATCCAAGTGTCACTCCGACGTCCATACTGCTGCTTCTGGCTGTATGATTATGTGGCGCCGCTAAGAGCTAACACTTGCTGCCTATTAAGAACCCATGTGAATAGCAGGTTGGCTATTTTAGCATGCTAGACTCCTTTCCTCTGAGCATTGAGCACCATCCAGAGTAGAGAGCTTTTAGGCTGATGGCAGGAGATTTGGGCAGTCCATCACATTGCTACCCATCACCTCTTGAAGATAACATTGTCATGTAACTGGCTAACAATCAACAACACATTAATTGCTGAGCTTTTAGAGGCCAAGTGCTTGCCTCAGATTATTGCTGTTTTCATTTTATTTTGGAAGAAATGTCAAGCAGAAATTGCTCATATTACTAAATTGACCTTCTATTTGAGTAAAACATCAAAAAGGGATAGCTTAGGTTATGCATTACTAAATGGAATCATCTTTCAAAACTGTTGATAATCTCTTATATTTAATCTCAAAACGTGAAACACATGCATAGATGGAAATTAGTATTTAGTGTGCAGGTACTGTACAAGAATGACATGAATGTCAATTTTCCAACATTTCTGAGCTAACTCAAACTAAGGTTGTATGACAAAAATTTGTTAATGTTGTACACAACACAAAAGAAGGCCAAGCCTAATTACCTATTAATGCAGGTTTTATGTATTATAATAAGGATAACCATTCTCTTCTTCATTGTTTAACGAATGTATTTTTTTAAACCATGACATTGTATTTACATTTAATGCAAATGTATGAAATTGTGGCAATAATAGCTCCTTTTTTGTCAATGTGTTGTATAAAAGACTATGGCTTCTCGGTTTCAAATGGACGCTTTTAAGACCACTTTGACATGCGGGTACTATTTGTAAGCAATGGGCTCAGGTAAAATAATAGCCTGGAGCTTTCTGTCCTGTCTCATGCCCATGAGACTGCTTGATTAGATTTGGGATGCTTCGTCTGAGTCATTTGATATACCTAATTCAGACTGAATTGTATAAAATCCCAGATTACGTCCCAAATGGCACCCTATTCCCTATACAGTGCATTACTTTTGACAAGAGCCCTTTAGACCCTGGTCTAAAGTATTGCAATATAAAGGGAATAGCGTGCCATTTGGGATGCACTTGCCCCACTGGGCACTGACGTCATTTCAACATCTATCCCACAGTGGTTCAATGTTATGTCATTCAAATGACGTGGAAACAATATTGATTAAATCAGTGTGTGCCCAGTGGGGCAATGTCCTTTGTAACAAAGTTTTTGCCTCCTCTGGACAATGCCTGGGGTCAACCTTGTTATATAAAGACAGACAGAACTTCCTTCCCTAAAGACAAAGACAGACTATGTTATAAAATGTAGCATGGCTAAAGGAAGAGAAAAAATATTGATTTCTCCAGTCCCCACTGGGCACAAACATCAATTCAACATCTAGTCCACGTTATTTCCATGTGGAAACAATGTTGATTCAACCAGTGTGTGGGTCATTTGTACGGGTCATTTGTACTTAGCTTTTTTGCAATGTTTAATGGGATTATTACAAAATGTATTCCTTACAAAGCTGTTATTGGTGCCATTCCGTAGGTGTTCTAATGTTAGGAAGTCTTTTTCACACAAAAATATTTTAATCTCAATGCGACTGTACACTCTTCAAAAAAAGGTGGAAGAACTCTTTTGGGTTCCATGTACAACCCTCTGTGTAAAGGGGACAGTAGAAGAAACCTTTTAGAGAATAGGGTGCCATTAGGGACTCGCCCTTGGACTCATTTGTATAATGGCATTTTTTTTTGCAACTTTTGCTTCAGTATGTTTATGCATTCAGCTAAAGTTTTATGTTTTGTGTTTTTACATGGCAGGTTTTGATGACCGGGACACAGACCTCTTTTTGTGTGACACCAACACCTGCAAGTTTGACGGAGAGTGTCTGAGAATTGGAGAGACAGTGACGTGCATCTGCAACTTCAAGGTAAGACATGGTTCAATGTTTTATTCTCAGAAAAATGTTTTGGGAAAAAGTTGCATATTCTTCTGTTCATATGCAGCGATCATTATGAAATGGTATATTATTATTGCAACCTATTTTGGTTGTAGAATTATTTTAATGGCGGGGATGCCTGTTTGTTGTTTTTCAAATTAAGTAGTGGCCCTTTAATGTAACAAAAATGTAATTTAAACATTTGTGTTTTGTAGTCTACACCAGTCCAGTGTTTCAACATCCTTACAGTGCTTCGACTCAGAAATGTGCTTTTATAACTCGCTGATTGGTGGCTGGACCCCAAAACCCACTAGCTATCAAGAGGGAGGGGACCACGACGTATAGTGAAGACATAATTTACCGCTTCTCATAAAACCGAATGTCACTCTCAATCATGGTGGCTGTTTTATGCATTCCACTTCATTGATGGTATAGCCATTGACAACACACATATTTAAATACCCTTATTAATAACATAAATCCAGTGAATGATGCTGTACTTGATGGCTTATGCTTCAGTTTATTACCAATCTATAACAAAAATGCAACAAACCAGCCATCCATTGACTGATTTTTTGTATTGCTTTTACCTCATTCAAACAAATATGCTCTATTTTACCTACATAAATGAAGATACTGAGATAAAGCACATGGATATGCCTAATGCGTTTCAGCTCGATGCTCTCATGTCCAATCCTGCGAGCTTATCAGCACATCCAGCGCCAAAGCTCGCTTTTATCTCAATTTTGTACTTCCCTGGGAGCGAACATTAGTAGAAGCGCACAGATAAATGACATTACCTCTCCATTTCTCATCCCTGAGATCTCGCACTGATAGTGGCTGTCATTCGGGACAGAGCTCTCTCTGTGAAGCTTAGCAAGAGGCGGTTAACACCGCTTTCATGTCATACTGACTTAATGCTGGTGTGGCCTTGGGTCACGGCCTGCCGTGGCATCCTGTGTCTCATGGACAGGACGGGACCTGACGCCAATGCGCTTAAACCTACTAGCCGCCATGTCTTTATTCCATTAAGCGCCGTAATTCAGCAAAATGTATCCGCTTATAGGGGGGGGGGGGCTGTGTCTGAGGGGGGCTGTGTACTCCCCAACCCCTAATGTCCTAGCATGCACAAACATGCATTAGAGTGCAGGCACACACACACACACACACTTTCAGCCCTTGAGGGGTTACGTGCAGTATAGTTGAGAGGAGGAAGTGGGTTTGATCTGCGAGAATCAATGGATGCTATTCAACGGCAGGATGCCCATTCAGCAGCCGTGTTAGATAGCTAGTCAACCCATACTGCTTGTGTGTGAGTGTGTGTGCACACATTTCTGTGTATGTGTGTGTAGCTAAAGCTTCATGCTCATGTGATTCTTGGACATGCTGTGAAATATCTTGTTATCGTTTAATGATGCTTGAACTGTGGCTCTCTCATCTGTCTTTAATTGGTGGGTTGTTGGGTTATGGTGTGCTCACTGTACATTTTTTGTATGTCCTTGAATGAATGTAATGTAGTATTTTGTCTTGAGTCATGCTTGGATTTTTGGTTGAAGGTCATTTGGCATCCATCTGTATTGGCTTATGACTCACTTTCTAGCGCCTCAGTATTTATTTTTCCAAAATGCTATTGTGATAACGGCTCTGGCTTGCTCTTCAAGGTGTAGTTTTGACCCTGTCTGTAATGTGTGTTCTGTAACTCCATAAAACGTGGGGTTGTGCCATTTTCTCTGCTGTAATACATTGGATGTCATGCCATGATGTTGCTGTAATTTTCTCTAATATCTGCCCATGACTGTCTTTCAGCAGTTTAATAGCACTCTATGTATCAGTCCACAATGTTGCTTTTTTCCCATATAATATCTGGTTGTTACTGGCCATTCAGCATTTTGATGTCATTCTCCTTCCAATGTTAGGTTGTGATGAGATTCAGACTTCTGTGGATGTGAGAGTGGGAAAGGAGAGCATCTCCTTCCTAGCGCTCTCAGAGCAAACTACCAAATATCACTCTCGTACACACACACTCAAATACACACGCATATGCACACGCGCACACACACACACACACACACACACACACACACACACACACACTTAAATACACACATACATACACACACACTGAAGAACCATAGCTGTACCACGGAGCCGTCCCAAGTGGCATTCGGGAGGCCATTATCAGAGCATTCCTGATGGAGACCTCGTTCCATATATTTGCATGCATTTATGATACTTTAATCTGGGGCCATGTGAACCGTCTGGGAAGGAGTCGTACAGTCCATAGGGCCGTAATGGTGGGTTTAATTACCAGGGCCAGCCATGGACAAAGGGTGCCTAGGGAGACTGGAACAGCAGGGACCCTGGCTTAAGATGATGATGGCTGTTCGAGGATTTATCAGTGTTTGAGGTGAATCTAAAGTACGTTTGTCAGGAAGTGGCTAAGTATAGCTAAATATTTTCGAAGACACTTGTATTGGGAGTTGTTACACCAACACCCCCTTTTGGCAGAGGTAGGTATCGTCACTAACGTGAAATGGCAGGACAAAGGATAATACATGATACAATATGTTTAATCTCCCCTCTTTCCTTCCTTCTTTCCATCCAACCCCGCTTATCTGTTGCTCCACTCCCTCCCTTATCCCTTCCACTGACTCGCTACCCCCTGCCTCTCTACCTCTCTCTCCCTCTCTCTACGTCTGCCTCTATCTATATATTGTCTATTCTCCCTGCAGCTTCTACTCTCCTACTCCTTTCTCACAGATGTGGTGTTCCTCTTATCTGTATTGCATTAGTAGTGGGTCTCTGGACCTGCAAGCCCTCTGAGACTTCCCTTGGGCTCTACTGTCATAGTGTGCTGCAAGCTGACTTCTACCTTTGCATGACGAATGTGCCAATTAAAATCAGCGTGAAGAAGAGTCCAGTACCAGCGGCAGCTCCCAGAGCTGTGCCTTTGTCTTTGTGAGCAGACTGTGTGAGCTGATGCAGGTTGAGTGAAGGGCAACGTCGATAGATGGGCACTCTGTAGTGTCCAGCAACACATGCTGTTTTAGGGCCATGGAGCCTGAAGGCCAGAAGGGCAGTCTGTTGGTGTACAACGTGATGCAACTTTAATTATTGTTGTCACGATAACATTTTACTAACAATACGATACCAGGCCAAGTATCACGATACCAAGTAGTACCACGGGGAAAAAATTCTGTGGCCTAGCGTCCTGTTCGCCCTGTACCCTGGACGCTTGTTCCCGTTTTCTAAACGGTATGTGCATGTGCTACACAAAAAACTGTCACTGATATTCACACTTCTACTCAATACAACACATACTGAATTTAACGTCACACTGTAGAATAGAATACTGCATAGAATGGCCAATCTGCTCATATTTACAAAGGTCTACCTGTGATTTGGCTGGAGGAACGGGAGGAAGGAATATACATGCATAATGATATGCATGTTATTGTGGCAGTAAGGGGAAAACACTGCATGAAACCTTCTACTCTACAGTTAACACACAGACACTCTCTCTCGCTGTCTCCCTCTCTCTCATAAATAAACACACACACACACACCACTCTCTCTCTCAAACATACACACACTGTTCCCAACTTTAAAAACGTTAAGCACCACCAGAATGTAATGAGCACCAGAAAGAGAAAGATTTTTTATATAGTTCAGCTTATATGAATCCTACCTTTAAAGCACATCTCTTGAGTAGCAGACCCTTTTCCTTTCTACTTGTGCCAATAAAATGTGCCTATGCCTACTGTCAAGTTACCAGATTTTTAGCTAGCTAGGTAACATGACTGAACAATATCAAACCAATAATTAGCGGGACTAGTTTAAAATGGCCTGCGACATCGTTTGTGAAATTATATCAAATTGCACAGGAAGAACGAAAAATGTAGCTCTGGTTATAGGAGTCATATTTTTGTAACCGCTTTAGCTGGAGACAAGACTTTTTCTTAGCTGTAAAGGTGCATGAATGAAGGCCTGTCGCAAAGCTGTTTTTCTTCTCTGGCACTGCTGCGTGACAGTGAACTTGCAAAGCCTATACTCAGACTGGCCTATGCTCTTGGTTATATCAGGGATTAAATTAAATACAATGTATCAACTTTGCTCGCTCTGTGCACTGCTCCAATGTATCAAATGTACAAATGTAACAACAGAAGACTGATCAGGGTCTCCATCCCGGCTCGCCATCACGGCTCAATTATATTTACTTTATTGGACTGGTGCATACAAGAGACTAGTTACTGTTGCTTAAAAAATGTACTGAATTTATAAATAACTGACTTTATAAACATTTTAGAACTGGCGCCAGCGTGTTCTTTAGATCGGTAGGGCCGAAAATGTTGGTAGTATCGCATGAAACAGTACTACGGTAATATAACATGTTGGTATCATAAGTATCATGACGTTTTGGTACCGTGATATTACCATGTTACCGGTATACCGTGAAACACTAACTGTAATAGGTGGACCATAGATAAAAATCTATCAATAAGGGGAAAATGTAAGGGAAACTCACTGGTGAGTATGTTTGGTATTGGTGTGATGCAATAGCCCAACTAGCTCATTTGACCATGTTAGTAATTAAGAGGAGATCTGAAGACATTATCCTAAATTTGTCATTCAAGGCAGAAATCCCACACAACCCACCTCAAGTCACCCAAACAACCTCATTGAATCATTTAACGCCATCAGAATGTATGTGGGGGGGGGGGGTACTTGGGCAGGGCTCTCTCCTCAGAAGTTAGCATCTGTGTCAGCTCCTCGGCAGCTCTAGCTGGCCTGTCAGACACCATTACAGCAGAGCCCGTCTCCGGTGACTGCACTGGGAAGACTCCTCAGGGACAGGCAGGCAGAGGCCTAATCAAGAGGAGACTGCCAACCGGTTAAAGAGCAGAAGCACAACCCCAGTCTTTCCCACCAACCATCAGAGCAGACTAGCATCCCCAACCATTGCAAGTCATCATGGGAGTTTGTCAATCACTCAGACAATGCGCAACACATTTCTGTCTGGGGGATGGGAGAAATACATCATCAGGTTAGACACGGAATGGATTTTATCCTGGGATGGTGTTCTTCAGGAATGAGCTGTTGGTCCATTGCTTTTTCTCTCGGATGTGTCTTGAGTAATGTGGAGTGTTATTTATTTGGCATTTTTTTAGTACTTTTTTTAATTAACCCATCCACCCTCGCATATCTTTTTGGTTTTTACAGCTTTTCTGCTACATATACATACATTTTACATATACATTTTACATACACATGTTACATACATGGTACTTTTAAATAAAGCAATCACATAACAATAATACATTACCAAACATAAGTTCTTTAATCCCACCCCTCACCCACACTCAGCCCATCCCACCTACTGTATCACCATAGACCACCCTCCTTTGGTTTCCATGTGCCATATATTTTTCGATTGTGTTGTGATGTTTTACATAAATGTTGAACATTTCTAATCGTATAGTATCCACAGATTGTGAGCTAAAGATGAAAACCTTTCCTACGAGTAAATATCATATTATTTATTGACTGACTATGGCTTTCCAAATCGCCCAACACTGCTATTTGTAAGGTTAATTTTAAGTGAATGTTATGATTTTTTAACCATTCGTGAACCTTTGACCAGAAACAAGCTACATAGGGGCAATACCCAAATAAATTATCTAGTGATTCTGTCTCTTGGCAGCAAAATCTACAGAGCTGAAATTGTTGTATGCCCCATATATATAGCATTCTGTTGGTGGCAAGAATTTTGTATAATCATTTAAATTGAAAAACTCGAAGTGTTGAATCAAGTGTTGTTTTTTTTATAAATTTTTTACCAGTTCATAAACCATGTGTCATGGAATCGGTACATCGAAAATCTCTTCCCATTTATTTTGCAACCTGTATGGCGCAGCTGTCAGCATTTTTGTCCTCACATGAAACTGGTATATTTTTCTATGCCAATTCCTTTCAGCCAATTTGTATATGTCAGGAAAACAAATTCCCTACCTTCTCACTTTCCACTTACCTCCTCCATTTTTGTGGTAATGCTGCAATTAGTTGGTTATCAGTTTGGATTGAGCGAACATTCCCATATATTTTTGATAGCTGCATATGTGACATAACTCCACCGTTTATATTCCTAATATCATTAATAAATATATTACACTTAAAAAAAAAATCCATAAAGAATGTTTTTTTTATTAATCAGTATATTTGAGTTTAACCATAACATTTGTTCTATCTTTTCTGGAGGATAAAATTGAGATTATAACCAGCTTTGTATGGCGTTTAAGAAAGGGCGATACTTTAAACATTTCATTTTCAATTAATCGGAAATGAGAAGTTGTAATCTGTATGAAGGCAAAAAGGCTATTTTTAAACAAAGGATGAGCCTTTCTTAATAATCTACTGGAGAACCATTTTAGATTTAAGTATAACTTATGTATGAGTGAAGCTTTTAGTGAGAAGTTTAAAGCTTTAATATTTAATAATTGATGTAAATAGGCACGTTTAATTTTGTCTGACTTAGCATTCCATTAAAAATTGAATATTTTTTGCTCATATGATTTAAAAACGAGTTGTCTGGAGTAGGCAGCGCCATTAGTAAGTAAGTAAACTGTGATAGGGCCAAAGAGTTAATCAATGTGATTTTTCCATAAATAGATAACTATACCTCTCAATGTTTGCAGAATCTTTTCTATTTTTGCAAACTTTCTATTGAAATTGATTGTGGTAAGTCCATTTATATTTTTTGAGAAGTAAATCTACTTGGTATTGGTAAACTACAAGGTAGTGTAAACACTGTCTTTTAATATGTAATATGGTACACTTGTCATAATTTGATTTTAGACCAGAGAGGCTAGAAAGGTTATCAAGATCTTCAATTACACTGTGCAGGGATCCAGATTGCGGACTTGAGTCTTGAGTCATTGGTATACATTGCCACTTGTGTTTTTATCCTCTGGATTTCTAACCCCTTGATGTTCTTGTTGGATCTAATTTTAATAGCTAGCATTTCAATGGCCATAATAAATAGATATGGAGACAAAGAACAGCCTTGTTTTACTCCTCTTAAAAGCTCAATACTTTCTGAGAAGTAACCATTATTTACTATTTTACATCTGGGGTTGTTGTACATACCTTTAACCCATTGTATAAGGGATTCACCGAAATTAAAGTAATCCAGGCATTTATACACTACTGGTCAAAAGTTTTACAACACCTACTCATCCAGGGGCTTTTCTTTATTTTTACTATTTTCTACATTGTAGAATAATAGTGAAGACATCAAAAATATGAAATAGCACATATGGAATCATGTAGTTACCAAAAAAGTGTTAAACAAATAAAAATTTATTTTCATATTTGAGATAGCCACCCTTTGCCTTGATGACAACTTTGCACACTTTTGGCATTCTTTCAACCAGCTTCACCTGGAATGCTTTTCCAACAGTCTTGAAGGAGTTGTTGGCTGCTTTTCCTTCACTCTGCGGTCCGACTCATCCCAAACCATCTTAATTTAGTTGAGTTCGGGGGAATGTGGATGCAGCACTCCATCACTCTCCTTCTTGGTAAAATAGCCCTTACACAGCCTGGAGGTGTGTTGGGTCATTGTCCTGTTGAAAAACAAATGATAGTCCCACTAATCCCAACCCAGATGGGATGGTGTATCGCTGCAGAGTGCTGTGTTAGCAATGTAGTTAAGTATGCCTTGAATTCTAAATAAATCACGGACAGTGTCTCCAGCAAAGCACTTCCACACCATAACACCTCCCCCTCCATGCTTTACGGTGGGAAATACACATGCGGAGATCATCCATTCACCCACACAGCATCTCACAAAGACGCAGTGGTTGGATCCAAAAATCGCACATTTGGACTCCAGACCAATGGACAAATTTCCACCGGTCTAATGTCCATTGCTCATGTTTCTAGGCCCAAGCAAGTCTCTTCTTATCATTGGTGTCCTTTGGTAGTGGTTTCTTAGCAGCAATTAAACCATGATGGCCTGATTCACACAGTCTCCTCTGAACAGTTGATGTTGAGATGTGTCTGTTACTTGAACTCTGTGAAGCATTTATTTGGGCTGCCATTTCTGAGGCTGGTAACTCTAATGAACTTATCCTCTGCAGCAGAGGTAACTCTGGGTCTTTTTTTCTACAATGTAGAAAATAGTAAAACAAATAATAAGAAAAACCCTTGAATGAGTAGGTGTTCGAAAACTTTTGACCGGCAGTGTATATACATTTTTTTCGTACTTTATCAAACGCTTTTCAAAATCTGCTATGAAGACCAGACCTGGTATCTTTGATGTTTCATAATGTTAAATTGTTTCAAGTAATTGTTGTATATTATCTCCAAGATATCGTCCATGTAAATGTGGAGTGTTGTTGAGGAGAAGTCTGAGCCAAAACAAACCAACAGAAACTGGGAATTGATGTCTGTGCATCTGGCACTGGGTTACACTGTATTGGAACTCTATCTGATTTGGCACCAACTTTGGCAACAAAGTACTAAGGCTAGGCAACCCTCTAGCGGGACAACTTCCGGTGAAACTGGAGGGCGCACAATTCAAATAAATAATCATAAAAATGATGGATATTAAACATTTATGTACATACAAGTGTCTTATATAATTTAATAGCTTAAAATCTTGTTAATCTAACTGCACTGTCCAATTTACAGTAGGCTTTACAGCTAAAGCATGCCATGCGATTGTTTGAGGATGGCACCCCATATTTTTCCACTGGCACAGGTTTCATAAATTCACAAATAGCAATTAAATAATTACCTACATTTTGAAAATATTCCTCTGATTTGTCATCCAAAGGGTCCCAGCTACAACATGTAGTGTCGTTTTGTTAGATAAAATCCTTCTTTATATCCCAAAAAGTCAGTTTAGTTGGCGTCATCGATTTGAGTAATCCACTCGTTCAACATGCAGAGAAAGGAATCCAAAAAGCTACTGCTAAACTTTGTTAAAACAAGTCAAAATACGTTTCTATGTAATCCTCAGATACACTAAAATGTAATTAAACTATAATATTTAATATGGAAAGAAGTATGTTCAATAGGAAAACGATATTAGCAGGTGCGCCTCCTCTTCGTCGCGCGCACATAGACTGATTTCCAAGTCTGTGTTCCTGTATCAAAACTCATAATTCTTCCTCGTTTGGGAAGAAACAAGCCTGAAACCTTGAACAAAGACTACTGACATCCAGTGGAAGCCATAGGAATTGCATACTGGGAGCTAGATAAAAATGTTCCCTATACGTTCTATTGGAAGAGCATGACCTCTCAAAAAAACATTTTTGTTTTTGTTTTTCTTTGGAGTTTCTCCTACCATATCTATTGTGTTATAGTCTCCTACATTATTTTAACATTTCTACAAACTTCAGAGTGTTTTCTTTCTAATGGTACCAATTATATGCATAAACTCAGGGCCTGAGCAACAGGCAGTTTACTTTGGGCACATCAGTCAGGCGGAAATGGAGAAAAATAGACCCTAGCCTGAAGAAGTTTTAACCCCCACTTTTGGATTGAAGGCTGTACATAAGGAGCCCTTGAAAGAGAGCATAAGAAAAATTAAATACATTATTTGAAGTCAATGGAGACAACTCCAGTCAGTTCAGGAAACAAATTCTAATTAAGTTGGAACTGAAAGGAAATTGACCCCAACTCTGACAGAGACCGTCATGATCGAGCTACCCAATGCCTCCTCCCGTTTCGCGGCTCGTCTTCACGAAAGCCTTCCTCAGTTGTCTTCTTTTCCCTGGTGGAAGGTCAGAGCTTACCCCCGGTGTGGAGTTAATGATTTGACAAAAGCCCCCGATTTTCCGCTCTCCGTCCCCCGAGCTCTGTGCCATGTCAGAAACACTGTAGCAGACATCCATCACGCTCCGAGGTCGACTGACAGAGGAGACTGCATCAGAGACTGAGACGCGATCTTGGACGAAAACATCTGTCTTTTGTCATGAACCACTAGTGTCCCTACTGCTGGAACCAGTGAGTCATCTCAGTCAGAGGCTTACAGAGACTTAGCTTTGATTAGTATGAGCAGACGTAAGTAAAGACTATGCCTCAGTGTCTTATGAGTGGAAACCGTGAATACGGCATATTGTGTAGGTCGAATGGTGAACTGATTCCATGAGAATTGGAACATGCCGTGCAGTACAGTTGCCATCTTCTGAGGTGAGCCCCAGATTTGTAGAGATGTTTATTATTGATAGGGGTGGATGATAGCCTTTGGCTGTATTGCATAATCGAGAGCTGGCTTTAATGGATACAGGAAATGCACGAGGCTAGGAGGTGTTTGTGTGTGGGTCTGTGTCGATATGTGTCTGCATTTGTGTGTGTGTGTTTCTGTGTGTTTGTGTGTGTCTGTGTACACGTTTGGGATCTTGTGTTGTCACACAGCAGGAAACTAAACCTTTAACATCCCTCACAGTAAACAGAGACTACGGTGGCCATGAAAAAAAAGTATTCATTACAACACGAAACAAACATCGAGAGGGGGCGGATGGATTCTTTACAGGGCAACCGTTTACTGCTTGGCAACCCAGGCCCGGCAACCCAGGCCCGGACTTCAAAGAGTTTGCGTGACTGTCCGGGTCAGCCAGTGCTGAGTAATTGGCCATTGATGTAGCTATAATGGGTTTGGCAGCAGATGATTAGAATATCAATGTTAATCACCAATGGTGTAGCTTGTGCTGGTTGACATGGTGCTCTATGGGGTCAAACTGTGGAGATCTTTAAGTAGGCATCCCCTGGCAATCACAACCTCATCTAATATATTGCATTCTGCATTTGTCTCATTCCTATGCTACACATGTTTGTGCACATATGTTTCCGTTATCTCTCTCCCTATTATCTCCAGTGTCAGAGAAAAACATTCTCAGCTAAGCCAAGTCAGTCTCTATGTAATGTATGTAACCAGGTCTAGGTGAAAATATGATTTATTTTCTTTCAAACTTTATACACGTGTAATTTCCACTCTGAGGAAGCTCCTGGCATAGGGCCTATAAGAATAGAAAATGAACAGCGATGACTCAACATTCAGTGATGGATCAAATATACAAAGGGAGGAAGAATAGAAATTATAAATCTGCTTACTTGGCTTCAGCCAATCCCTGGCCTCTTCACCGATGAGGTTTGGATGCAGGCAGTTAGGGAACTCATTGCCATCATGGGGCTCCCGAGTGGCACAGCGGTCTAAGGCACTGCATCTCAGTGCTAGAGGCGTCACTACAGACCCTGGTTCGATTCCACAACCGTCCGTAATTGGGAGTCCCATAGGGTGGCGCACAATTGACCCAGCATCGT
>QNTS01000303.1:1091540-1115118 GCA_003317085.1 Hucho hucho
GTTTGGTTCGCGCGTTATAATCAGAAACTACAGCCTCCACTCGTCCATTGAAACGTGAAGAGAACTCGTTCAACTTATACCTATAAACTTGTCCAAGAACAATCAAACATCATTTTAAATGTATCCTTAGGAACACTTTTATGTAGAAATAGCATAATATTTCAACCGGAATATAAACTGGGCTATAAGAAAGGAAAAAACCACAGAGCGCGCCTGGCGAGAGCGCGCGTCCTCTTCTATTGACATCTCTGGGGACACTTCCTGATTCCTCTTCTTCTCTGCTCTAAAAGCATCTAAAAAAAATCTGAACAGTGTCTCGAGACTGTTGACATCCAGAGGAAGCGATAGGTATTGCATTCATATGCCCTTATAAGGGCATTTTCATAAGGGAGGGGTTCCAAATGAGCAATGTGTCTAAACCACTTTTTCCAGGACAGAAATTCTTCGGGGTTTCGCCTGCCGTATCCATTCTGTTTTACTCACAGACAAATGGTTAACACTTCTAGAAAATTCAGAGTGTTTCCTATCCAATGGTACTAAATATGTGCATATCCTATTTTCTGGGCCTGAATGGGAGGCATTTTACTTTGGGCACGCCAGGGTTGGGATGGTGTTCTTCGGCTTGCAAGCCTCCCCCTTTTTCCTCTAAACATAACGATGGTCATTATGGCCAAACGGTTTCATCAGACCATAGGACATTTCTCCAAAAAGTACGATATTTGTCCCCATGTGCAGTTGCAAACCGTAGTCTGGCTTTTTTATGGCGGTTTTGGAGTAGTGGCTTCTTCCTTGCTGAGCAGCCTTTCAGGTTATGTCGATATAGGACTCGTTTTACTGTGGATATAGATACCTTTGTACCTGTTTCCTCCAGCATCTTCACAAGGTCTATTGCTGTTGTTCTGGGATTGATTTGCACTTTTCGCACCAAAGTACGTTCATCTCTAGGAGACAGAAGGCATCTCCTTCCTGAGCGGTATGCCGGCTGCGTGGTCCCATGGTGTTTATCCTTGCGTACTATTGTTTGTAAAGATGAGTGTGGTACCTTCAGGAGTTTGGAAATTGCTTCCAAGGATGAACCAGACTTGTGGAGGTCTACAATTTTTTTTCTGAAATCTTGGCTAATTGCTTTTGATTTTCCCATGATGTCAAGCAAAGAGGCACTGAGTTTGAAGGTAGGCCTTGAAATAAATCCACAGGTACACCTCCAACTGACTTAAATTATGTAAATTAGCCTATCAGAAGCTTCTCAAGCCATGACATCATTTTTTGGAATTTTCCAAGCTGTTTAAAGGCACAGTCAACTTAGTGTATGTAAACTTCTGACCCACTGGAATTGTGATACAGTGAGTTATAAGTGAAATATTCTGTCTGTGAACAATTGTTGGAAAAAGTACTTGTGTCATGCACAAAGTAGATGTCCTAACCGACTTGCCAAAACTATAGTTTGTTAACAAGACATTTGTGGAGTGGTTGAAGAACGACTTTTAATGACTCCGATCTAAGTGTATGTTATATTCCGACTTCAACTGTATGTATTCTAGCATGTATTTTCGAACCGAAGACATGGTCATCAAATCAAATCAAATCAAATTTTATTTGTCACATACACATGGTTAGCAGATGTTAATGCGAGTGTAGCGAAATGCTTGTGCTTCTAGTTCCGACCATGCAGTAGTATCTAACAAGTAATCTAACAATTTCACAACAACTACCTAATATACACAAGAGTAAAGGAATGAATACGAGTATGTACATATAAATATATGGATGAGCGATGGCTGACCGGCATAGGCAAGATGCAGTAGATGGTATGGAGTACAGTATATACACATGTATATATATGAGATGAGTAATGTAGGATATGTAAACATTATATAAATGGCATTGTTTAAAGTGGCTAGTGATACATTATTTCATCCAATTACAGTGAGGGAAAAAGTATTTGATCCCCAGCTGATTTTGTACGTTTGCCCACTGACAAAGAAATTATCAGTCTATAACTTTAATGGTAGGTTTATTTGAACAGTGAGAGACAGAATAAATAAAAAAAAATCCAGAAAACGCATGTGAAAAATGTTATGAATGGAATTGCTTTTTAAATGAGGGAAATAAGTATTTGACCCCTCTGCAAAACATGACTCAGTACTTGGAGGCAAAACCCTTGTTGGCAATCACAGAGGTCAGATGTTTCTTGCAGTTGGCCACCAGGTTTGCACACATCTCAGAAGGGATTTTGTCCCACTCCTCTTTGCAGATCTTCTCCAAGTCATTAAGGTTTCGAGGCTGACGTTTGGGAACTCGAACCTTCAGCTCCCTCCACAGATTTTCTATGGGATTAAGGTCTGGAGACTGGCTAGGCCACTCCAGGACCTTAATGTGCTTCTTCTTGAGCCACTCCTTTGTTACCTTGGCCGTGTGTTTTGGGTTATTGTCATGCTGGAATACCCATCCACGACCCATTTTCAATGCCCTGGCTGAGGTTCTCACCCAAGATTTGACAGTACATGGCCCCGTCCATCATCCCTTTGATGCGGTGAAGTTGTCCTGTCCCCTTAGCAGAAAAACACCCCCAAAGCATAATGTTTCCACCTCCATGTTTGACGGTGGNATATATATATATATATATATATGAGATGAGTAATGTAGGATATGTAAACATTATATAAATGGCATTGTTTAAAGTGGCTAGTGATACATTATTTCATCCAATTATAATTATTAAAGTGGCTAGAGATTTGGGTCGATGGCCGAACGGCATAGGCAAGATACAGTAGATGGTTTAGAGTACAGTGTATACATTTGATATGAGTATGTCGGATACGTAAACATTATATACAAAATTGTTTAAAGTGGCTAGTGATACATTTGTTACATCCAATTCCTATGTTTAAAGTGGCTAGAGATTTAAGTCAGTATGTTGGCAGCAGCCACTCAATGTTAGTGATGGCTGTTTAACAGTCTGATGGCCTTGAGGTAGAAGCTGTTTTTCAGTCTCTCGGTCCCAGCTTTGATGCACCTGTACTGACCTCGCCTTCTGGATGATAGCGGGGTGAACAGGCAGTGGCTCGGGTGGTTGTTGTCCTTGATGATCTTTTTGGCCTTTCTGTGACATCGGGTGGTGTAGGTGTCCTGGAGGGCAGGTAGTTTACCCCCGGTGATGCGCTGTGCAGTCCTCACTACCCTCTGGAGAGCCTTACGGTTGTGGGCGGAGCAGTTGCCGTACCAGGCGGTGATACAGCCCGACAGGATGCTCTCGATTGTGCATCTGTAAAAGTTTGTGAGTGATTTTGGTGACAAGCCGAATTTCTTCAGCCTCCTGAGGTTGAAGAGGCGCTGTTGCGCCTTCTTCACCACGCTGTCTGTGTGGGTGGACCAATTCAGTTTGTCCGTGATGTGTACGCCGAGGAACTTAAAACTTTCCACCTTCTCCACTACTGTCCCCTCGATGTGGATAGGGGGGTGCTCCCTCTCCTGTTTCCTGAAGTCCACGATCATCTCCTTTGTTTTGCTGACATTGAGTGAGAGGTTATTTTCCTGACACCACACTCCGAGGGCCCTCACCTCCTCTCTGTAGGCCGTCTCGTCGTTGTTGGTAATCAAGCCTACCACTGTAGTGTCGTCAGCAAACTTGATGATTGAGTTGGATGCGTGCTTGGCCACGCAGTCATGGGTAAACAGGGAGTACAGGAGAGGGCTGAGAACGCACCCTTGTGGGGCCCCAGTGTTGAGGATCAGCGGGGTGGAGATGTTGTTTCCTACCCTCACCACCTGGGACCGGCCCGTCAGGAAGTCCAGGACCCAGTTGCACAGGGCTGGGTCGAGACCCAGGGTCTCGAGCTTAATGACGAGCTTGTAGGGAACTTTGGTGTTAAATGCTGAGCTGTAGTCGATGAACAGCATTCTTACATAAGTATTCCTCTTGTCCAGATGGGTTAGGGCAGTATGCAGTGTGATTCTGTCTGTGGACCTATTAGGACGGTAAGCAAATTGGAGTGGGTCCATGGTGTCTGGCAGGATGGACTAACTAACTAACGCTGCTAGCTACTGCTACTTCTACTGACTGTAATTATAATCTTGAATCTAGTGGATACTATGCTATTACTAAAACTATACTGAATGCGCTAATGAATGAAAAATATGTGGAGGGCTTTTCTCTCAGTCTCAGAGAGGACGATTTGCACGTGGAGCTTGGCCTTTATAGGGGCATTGTCATACTGTGTTTGGGCTAAAGGGAGAATTAATTGTTGAAATAATTGTAATCTAAACCCAACCTTCATTTACTTGTTAAAGACCACTGAGGTTATAAACTCCGTTTTAGACAGGACTTACTTTATGACCCAAATTATCCTTGTTATACATTTTTCGGAAATTTTGACACCAGAATAAATGTTTCTGCCTCAAATCGATGCCACATACAGTAAGTTGTTTTCAAAGGGATTAGGTCGTTTTTAGTGGCAGTTGCTCTTTAATGTTCTAGACAATGTTGAAAGAACATTCCCGTGTCTAGTTTTCAAAGGGCTAGGACAATATTCCATGTCCAACCAAACATATACAGATCAGAATATCTGACCTTATGGTCCCAAAGAAACGTTATCCCCTCCAAAAATTGTTTCATTACACGTCACGCCTTGTTACTGTTGCCAAGCCCATCAAGGCCACTGATTAATTCACAGCTCTTTGTCTTGGCAAGGTTAGAGGCACAATGCTTTTAAAATACAGTGTTTTCAATTTAAATATTTGACACACTTTCACATACATTATTAGATTGTGCCTGTTCATTATTATTCAGCACTCACCTGGGATTTTAACTAACAAACTCTTGGTTCATGGCATTCTGATCCTACAGTAATCCTACAGATTCCCATCTTTAAATGAGAAACTGATTTTAATTAGATCTGAAGGGGTGTTGTAAATGTTGCCAAATATTTACATTAACATATACTGAACCAAAATGTTTTTTTTAGTTACAGTTCATATAAGGAAATCAGTCAATTTAAATAAATGCCAAATTCTCTAAAACAACGTTGGAGTTGGCTTATGGTAGAGAAATGAACATTCAATTATCTGGCAACAGATATGGTAGACATTCCTGCAGTCAGCAAGCCAATAGCATTCTCCTTCAACTTGAGACATCTGTGGCATTGTGTTGTGTGACAAAACACAATTGTTGTCCCCAGCACAAGGTGCACATGTGTAATGATCATGCTGTTCAATCAGCTTCTTGATATACCACACCTGTCAGCTGGATGGCTTCTTTTTCGCAAAGGAGAAATGCACACCGTCAGGGAAGTAAACAAATTTGTAGTCAAAATGTAAAATTAATACACTTTTTGTGCATATGGAACATTTCTGGGATCTTTTATTTCAGCTCATGAAACATGGAACCAACACTTTACACTTTTTTGTTCAGTACTGTATATATTGCTTGAGAATGTGAGAGTAGTGCAGGTCCCTATCAGGTCTCGAACCTAGGCCACCCGCACCAATGACGAACGCCCTAACCACTGTCACAGTAAGCGATATCCCTCAGGCATGTGCTTATTGGGCCAGTATAGTTATGCCCTGTACAGAAGCAAACGCTAACCCCTTCTCTCTAGGCACTTTTGTAGATTTGAAACAACTGGATAGCTGTAAGCGATACGGTGAATGAACTTTTAGGTACAGTGCATTCTGAAAATATTCAGACCCCTTTGACTTTTTCCATATTTTGTTGCGTTACACCCTTATTCTAAAATTTCCCTCATCAATCTACACACAATACCCCATAATGACAAAGCGAAAAACAGGTTTTTTGAAATGTTTGCTAACGTATGATTTTTCTTAACAGAAATACCTTATTTACATATTCAGACCCTTTGCTATGATACTCGAAATTGAGCTCAGGTGCATCCTGTTTCCATTGATCATCCTTGAGATGGTTCTACAACTTGATTGGAGTCCACCTTTGGTAAATTCAATTAATTGGACATTATTTGGAAAGGCACACACCACAGTTTACAGTGCATGTCAGTGCAACAACCAAGCCATGAGGTCAAAGGAATTGTCCGTAGAGCTCAGAGACAGGATTATGTCGAGGCACAGATCTGTGGAAGGGTACCAAACCATTTCTGTAGCGTTGAAGGTCTCCAAGAACACAGTGGCCTCCATCATTATTTAAAGGAAGAAGTTTGGAACCACCAATACTCGTCCTAGCGCCAAACTGGGCAATCAGGAGGGAAGGGCCTTGTTCAGGGGGGTGACCAAGAACCGATGGTCAATCTGAAAGAGCTCCAGAGTTTCTCTGTGGAGATAGGAGAACCTTCCAGAAGGACAACCATCTCTGCAGCACTCCACCAATCAAGCCTTTATGGTAGAGTGGCCAGACGGAAGCCACTCCTCAGTCAAATGCACATGACATCCCTCTTGGAGTTTGCGAAAAGGCATCTAAAGGACTCTGAGCATGAGAATCAAGATTCTCTGGTCTGATGAAACCAAGATTGAACTCTTTGGCCTGAATGCTAAGTGTCACATCTGGAGGAAACCTGGCACCATCCCTACGGTGAAGCATGGTAGTGGCAGCATCATTCTGTGGAGATGTTTTTCAACAGCAGGGACTGGGAGACTAGTCAGGGTTGAGGAAAATATGAACAGAGCAAAGTACAGAGAGATCCTTGATAAAAACTTGCTCCAGAGTGCTCAGGACCTCAGACTAGGTCGGCGGTTCACCTTCCAACAGGACAACGACCACACAGCCAAGACAATGCAGGAGTGGCTTCGGGACAAGTCTCTGAATGTCTTTGAGTGACCCAGCCAGAGCCTGGACTTGAACCTGATCGAACATCTCTGGAGAGACCTGAAAATAGCTGTACAGTAATGCTTCCCATTCAACCTGACAGAGCTTGAGAGGATCTGCAGAGAAGACTGTGAGAAACTCCCCAAATACAGGTGAGCCAAGCTTGTAATATCAGCCCAAGATGAGTCAAGGCTGTAATAATTGCCAAAGGTGCTTCAACAAAGTACTGAGGGTCTGAATACTTATGTAAGTGTGATATTTCAGTTTTATATTTTTAAATAAATGTGCAAACATTTCTACAAACCTGTTTTTGCTTTGTCATTATGGGGTATTGTGTGTAGATTGATGAGGAAATAAACATATGTAATCAATTTTAGAATAAGGCTGTAATGTAACAAAATGTGGAAAAAGTAAAGTGGTCTGAATACTTTCCGAATGCACTGCATATCTCAGCTCTGTAAAGTACACTCAAGAAAAACGATTTTATTGATCTCAGTGATTCAGGAGTAACATTAAAATAGGGTTATATGCCTCATCAACATTAGACAGTTATACAGTAACAAGGGGTGATGTGTAATGATGAAACAGTTGTGTTTTTTTGGAGAGCGTTTCTTTGGGACCGTCAGGCCAGTTCCTGACGACTCATACACAGGAATATTCTTGCAAATCAAATTTTATTTCTCACATGTTTCGTAAACAACAGATGTAGACTAACAGTGAAATGCTTATAGTACCAGTCAAATGTTTGGACACACCTACTCATTCAAGGGGTTTTATTGTTTTCTACATTGTACAATAATAGTGAAGACATCAAAACTATGAAACAACACATATGGAATCATGTTGTAACCAAAAAAGTGTTCAAGAAATCTTGAGCTATTTAATATAAAAATATTTAATATTTGAGAATCTTCAGAGTAGCCACCCTTTGTCTTGATGACAGCTTTGCACACTCTGACAGAGGTTGAGAGGATGATGTTGAGGGAGAGGTTGTTGTCCTGGCAACACACTACCTGGTCTCTGACCTTCTCTATCGGCTGCCTCGTCGTCGGTGATCAGGCCTACCACTGTCATGACATCAGCGGTCTCGATGATGGTGTTGTAGTCATGCGCGGCCAAGCAGTCGTGGGTGAATAGGGAGTACATGAGGGGACTAAGCACACACTGCCCCAGTGTTGATGGTCAGCGTGGAGGATGCGTTGTTACCTACCCTCACCACCTGAGGTCGGCAAGTAAAGAAGTTCAGGATCCAGATGCAGAGGTGTTCAGTCCCAAGGTCCTGAGCTTGGTGATGAGCTTGGAGAGGACTATGGTGTTGAATGCTGAGCTGTAGTCAATGAACAGAGTTCTTACATAGGTATTCCTTTTGTCCAGGTGGCTGAGGGCAGTGAGGGGCGCTATAGAGATTGCGTCATCTGTGGATCTTTTGCGGCAGTATGTGAATTGGAGTGGGTCCAGGGTGTCTGGGGTGATGGCATTATAAAAGGCTATGACCAGCCTTTCAAAGCATTTCATAGCTATATATGTGAGTGCTACGGGGCGATAGTCATTTAGGCAGGTTACCTTGGTATTCTCAGGCATGGGGACTATCGTGGTCTGCTTGAAACTAGTTGCTATTACAGATCGGGTCAGGGATAGGTTGAAAATGAATGTGAGTGAAGACACTAGTCAGCTCGTCAGTGCATGTTCTGAGTATGCATCCTGGTATTCCGTCTGGCCTCGCAGCCTTGCGAATGTGAAGCTGTTACGGATCCAATCCCGTGAACGGGTTCGATTTTGACAGCATCCGGTGAAATGCAGAGTGCCAAATTCAAATTACAAAAATTCTCATTTCATAGTGCTGCACACCCTTCAAAAGGTTAGACTCTTGTTAATCTAACAGCGTTGTCAGATTTCATAAAGGTTTTACGGCGAAAGCAGAACATTTGATTGTCTGAGGACAGAACATGGTTTACCTTTTAAGATCGAAATACAAACTTTAGTGGCAATTGTCATGCTTTCATGACATGATGGTCATTTTTATGATTCACTGTCTGTATACGTATAAGAAAGGGACCAAGCGCATTTTAATGTGTGTAAATCCAAGAGGTAGAGGAATCCGAAACCCGTACAAACCAAACATGACAACCCATCAGCATCAAGGGCACTCAATTCTCTACATAGTGCACAACATTTAACCAGAGCCCTACACTATGGGCCCTGTTCAAAAGTAGTGCACTCTGAAGGGAATTGGGTGCCATTTGGGACGACACCAACCAGGTTTACAGAACCTCAGTTCCATTCCCTAATCACCATGTTTATATCTGTCTCCCCTGGCTGAAATTAATTGTCTGGCCCTGCAAAGCCTCCTGTGAATAGCTAGCCCTCTGCTTTTATTCATGTGTAGATAGATGGGTGTAGAATGATGGATACCAATTTCAATGGATGGTTGGATAAATAGATGGGTAGCTGATTCATTTACTCTTTTGTTTATTGATTCTGATGGGTTGTCATGTTTGGTTGTACGGGTTTCGGATTCCTCTGTCTCTCGGATTTACACACACTAAAATGCGCTTGGTCCCTTTCTTATTGTATACAGACAGTGATGCTCCTACTCTCTCTCTCTCTCTCTTTCTCTCCCTCTCTCTCTCTCCTTTTCACCTCTTATCTTTTCACTACTGTTCCTCTTTCTCTCTCCTCCTTTTCACTTCTCCTCTTCATCCCTTACTTCCTGTCTCCATGTCTCTCTTGCGCTCTCCTTTTTATGTTCAACCTTGTCAAACAACTGCTATGTCCAATGTTATTCGATGTGCAGCATAGGAGTCTGTGTCGAGTGACAATGTTTGCAATATTTGTGAACGCTTTGTGTGATCTCACCTGCAATGTCAAGGAGGCCTTTTCTACATAGTGTACAAAGTGCCCTGGCCCTGAATGATTGTGTGCCAGGACAGTTTCACAGGCAGGTAGACAACAGGTCTACATGTCCGTGCCTTATTTTTCTGCCGTAATATAGAGGAAGTGAGGGGATGTTGGGGCGGCAGGGGAAGTTGCTCACAACGCAGAGCCACAGCAGCCCCTGCAGGTGTATTTGGGAACAACAGCTCAGCCAGCAGCCTGGAGTAGATACAATGGATACAATGTCGATGATGAATGTAGATGGGCAAAGACACATACATCCATAGACTCACACGCACACACACTAACCAGAAAACCTAACCATTAAACTAACCCTTAGCTCCTAACCCTAAACCTAATTCTAACCTTAACACTAATTCTAACCATAAATGCCCTAGAAATAGCATTTGACCTTGTAGGGACTTACAAAATATCCTCAGTTGGTCAAATTTTTACTATTCTTGTGGGGACTTCCATGTAGGTAGTTGAAATGCTACCCTGTACTCCAGGTTTTGTCACAGTGGAGGGTTGAAGTTCCGTTCAGAGGTGTGGTCCGTTTTGTAAGGCCCAGTGCGGGCACAGAAGGCCATGCCATATGGCCGTAGCCCATCGCTTTTGCTCACTGCAGAGAATAGCGGGAATCAAATTCTCTCACCTTCTGTCTGTTCCCTCTCCATCACTTCTCATTCACCCCTCTCCCTCGATCCCCACTTCCTCATATCCCTCTGTAGCTTCATCCCTCATGTATTTTTCTCTCATCCTTCAGTTTTCTGTCTGCCTCTCACCTCCATTGCCTGTTTATCGCCCTGCATGCTTTCTTTCTTTCTCTCTCCACTCCTCCTCTCTTCCTCCTCTCCACCATCCCGCCTTATCGAAAAGGATGAAAGCCAGACTCGGCAACTGAGAACTGTGAGACATTGAGGCTCAGCAGCATCTTTGTGCCTGCATAGCTGTGCTCCGAGACGGGGGCCGAATTCACACGGTTCCTCCTCCCATGCCTGCCTCCCTAAGAGAGGGATATTTAAATCCCCCACGCTCCCCTTAGGGGAGAGAGAGATAGGGAGATGATCAGACTAGGGGAGGCTTTACAAAGAGAAACAGACACACTCCAAGACACCCACAGGGTCTTGCCGGGCATCTTTCCCTCAGTTGCATCATGACTGGCAAAAGACGTCCCTGGTGTTAAAAAACGCTGAGCCAGATGGAGAGAGAGGGAGAGGAGGATGAAAACATACAGTATAAGCCACCCAGCCCGTATCTGTAGAATTGGCCATACTTTCTTTCTCTTGAAAAGGGTGAGGGAGGTAGAAGGGGAGAGTCCTTCCCTCTATCCTTGAGCTCTCAAATTATTTATCTTTTACTGTGATCTCCCGCTCTTTTTCAAACAGCTCTGTTACTTATTTACACCTTCCTTTCTTCTTTCTGTCTCTAATTTCCTCCCGTTCTCCTTCTTTTTTCCAATACTGTTTTTTCCACTCCTCTCCCCTTCACTTGTCCTCATCCTCCTCCCTCTCTATCTTCCTTTTTTCCCCGTATCTTCCTTTTTCCCCCGTCCCTTGCTTTCTATCTCCAAGTCTCTTATTTTCGCTACTCCCCCTCACTCTCTATCTCTCGTTCTCCTTCCCTTTCTTTCTCTCTCTTTGATCAGGAGCCAACCCTCCCCTCCTGCATTATGGCGCCCTCCCTTACTCTCTCAGCCAGTTAAAAATGATTGCCGCTCTGTAGCCCTGCACCGCTTCCAGGCTCTAGAATCGATGGCATGGTTATTTTTGTGCTGCTCCTGGCAGTCGACTGACTGTGTGTGTGTGCGTGTGTGCGTGCGTGTGTGTGTGTGTGTGCTTGAGTCTGTGTGTGTGTGTGTTGCGTGTGTGTGTGCATGTGTGTATGTGTGCAGTGTTCTGCCAGAATGTGAACAGATGAAATGACAGCCTACTGTGCGTTTTGCCGTTGTGTAGACCTGCACATTGTTCATCTATTAGGGGCCACCAGGGGCCTGTAAGAGACAGTCTAGATCCTGTCCTGTGGGACCCAAACTGTGGGCCCCAGGTATCCTTGTGATGTCACACATGGCGGTGACATATTGTTTCGTGGTTTGCTTTTCCAGTCTATGTGTTACTGAGCTACGAGCCTATACAGTATTTGCAGTGGAAACAACATGACAATATAGATACTGTATTGTATATACAGTAGCCTACAGTTTACATGTTCCATAGTTCCGTAGGCCTAGAGATGGTGGTATAGTTCTGTGAATTGTACAAGAGCTACCTCTCCTATGTATAAACGCTGCACTAGTATGAAATACATATAGACACACATAAAGAAATACGTTATGGATGCATAAGCTTGTATATAGGAAATCATAATGTATTATGTGGAGAGTCGAGATGGATGATTAATTTAGTAATCTGTCCGTAACCTTAACCTTTGCTCTCTCTCTGCAGTGCAACAATGACTACGTCCCAGTGTGTGGCTCCAACAATGAGAACTACCAGAACGAGTGTTATCTACGCAGGGACGCCTGCAAGCAGCAGTCTGAAGTGCTGGTGGTGTCAGAGGGCTCTTGTCCTGTCGGTACGTAGCCTGTGTAGCATCTCAAGGATGGACATATACTGCATATGTTCATTTGCATGCGTGCAGACACACAAACACTCTATCTCACTCTCTCTCTCTCACACACACGCAGACAAACACACACACTAAAAGCTAGAGAGAATTATTGCCACCTGCAAGGCTAGCCACTCAACCACTTTTCAAGGCACAATAGAGTTCAGCGAAAGGGACTTTTTGTTGGCCTGGTTCAGCATCCACCAAGGTTGCTGGAACTGTGCTGGAAAAGACTGTGAGAAGAAAATATCAGAGCCAGCACAGCATGGTTTAGGTCAGCACAGTAGTGTGAAAAGGGTATTAGACTATTCGTGCCATGTTCACCGCTACAGTAATCTAGGATTATCCCACGATTCCTTTATTCAAGATAAGAACCTACAAGCATGTCGAAAAAGTATATAGTTTAACATCTAGTAAGACTCATGTTCATTAAGGAATGCAACAGAAAACATTTTAAAACATTTTGAGTGGGAAATGAAAATTGGACAATGATTGGACAAGTCCAGGTAGTCCCTCCCTGTTTCAGTCCGTTTTCTTCCGTTTGGTGTCTGACCAAAGTGAATCTTTGGCAAGGGGAACATGTTGGCGTCACTCAAAGTTTCACTGGTGCGGTAGAATAGCACTCTTGGGGTGTCGCTGACTAAGTTAACCTCACTGCCAGCCTGATCAGCTCCACTTAAGGGATTTAACACTCATATAGCTCAGCAGTCCACACCACACTTACAGGGAACACAGTCAGAATTGGAGTGGGAATGTGTGTGTGGGTGGTTGTGATTTGTTTCACAAGAAAAAACTTCACCTTCTCGCCTGACTCACATGGAAGCTCTTAACTCTGTAAATTGCTTGTGTGTTTGTGATTTCCTGTGTGTGTCTGTGTGTGTGTGTGTGTGCGTGCGCGTGAGCGCGTGTTTGTGTGTCTTTTTGTATGAGAGAATGGCTTTTTCCACGTGATAAGAGCTAATTTCGAGAAACAAGCTTTAGAAAACAAATGGAATGTGGTCGTGCCTCGGCAGAACGGGCGTGATAGTGATGAGAATAGGCTGACAGCTCGCTCCCCTCCTTCACACCCAGCCCCCTCATCCCCTCTGTCTATCTTTCCCTTTATTTCACTCCATTCTTCACTGTCACGTCAAGAGCGTGTGTGGTAAAATCAAATTAGACACGATTTATGTACCGGCCAGTCACTCTTGGAAGTGGTCTTACAAACAAATGACAGGAACAAAAAAGGGAGTACAGAGCACAAGAAAGTTATTACCCTCTGTCGTGACGTTGTTATCATTAACATGATTACATGCTATTTATCTAATAATTAACTATGTTTATAATTACGTGATTCAATTAATCCTGTAACCATTAACTCAGTAACCTGGGGCACCACGGGAAAGGTTTCTTTAATGAGTTACCGTTTCCTGAATTTCACTCAAAGAATATCAGAATATCGATTTCATAACAGTCAGTCTCATTCTGAACATCGCATAATTCATAAATCTGCACAAACCCGGGTCTCACTAAATCATTCCGTACCACACAAATTTAGTTGATTATTTATTTACCAACAAGCTAAATGATAACATAAGATACACAAACAGTCAAGGTTATTGGTTAGAACTTGGCAACAGGTCCCTAGCAACAGGTCCCTAGCTCACCAATACAATATGACACGTGTTACACAAGATGGAGATTTAAAGAGAGAGAAAGTGCACGAGAGAAAAGCACACTTGCATACATTTGTAAACTATGCTTAGTTTAACCCAAACACCTTGCCCAGAACTGCCACATTTATGGGTCAGAATTATAATGCATGTATTTACGTGTTGAAGGTCTCCGTTGGGCATCTCTTCGTGGGCCAAGTTCCGCTTAGTGGGATAGGTTTGGCTGACGCCCTGTTCTTTCGATGGCCGCGTCACCTTCGTGTAAGTCTCTGATTGTCCACACGATGTGACTATGTCCTTTCTCTTGGTTGTCTGTTTCCTTGCACTCGTTCTGTGAGAGTGGTCTTCTTAGGAGGCTAATCAGCCGTGTTGACGCTCCCAGCTTGGGTAGGAGGGCCGTGTT
Organism: Hucho hucho; assembly: GCA_003317085.1. Classification (NCBI taxonomy): domain Eukaryota; kingdom Metazoa; phylum Chordata; class Actinopteri; order Salmoniformes; family Salmonidae; genus Hucho; species Hucho hucho. Next base: position 1,105,846 of record QNTS01000303.1, read on the forward strand.
GACAACCGATGACTTGAAGAGAATAACCGGCTGGTCCTTCTTGAATTCACCTTCTTAGATTCAGTACTCAATCTTTGCATTGATTGTTAAGAGGTTCCTTTGTCCTCTTCCTCGCGTTGCGTTTCGTGGTCACGACTGGTCGTAGACCTCGGCTGCAACGCGCGTGCAACTTAGTCTGCTATGTAAATTCTTAACTCACATGTTTTATACCCCAGGGTAGAAAGGGGCGTTCCCGTCTTTATTACATGCTCTCTGGGTTCCCTGTGGTGTAGGTAGTTACAAGGCAAGGTATCAGAACTTACTATGATCTTGTTTAGACATCTAGTATCACAGTTCATCGTTACAAAAACATTCTCTTTGATCTGGATATTTTCTACACAACGCACAGTATGTTAACAACATGTATGTTAACAACATGCATTTGCCAGCAGCATACCACCCTGCATCCCACTGCTGGCTTGCTTCTGAAGCTAATCAGGGTTGGTCCTGGTCAGTACCTGGATTGGAGACCAGATGCTGCTGGAAGTGGTGTTGGAGGGCCAGTAGGAGGCACTCTTTCCTCAGGTCAAAAAAAATATCCCAATGCCCCAGGGCAGTGATTGGGGACATTGCCCTGTGTAGGGTGCCGTCTTTCGGATGGGACGTTAAACGGGTGTCCTGACTCTCTGAGGTCATTAAAGATCCCAAATACTGAAGGAAAAAGGATTCGTCTGCTGCCTTAAGATTTACAATGGGCGTGAGGTGTCATAACCCCACCCTCTGCGAGAGGGAGAGAAATCTCTGTAGAACCATGATCCACTGTAACCTGATCCTCACAGGCCAGTCATGACAGCTCCATTGCCTATTCCATCCACCTTTCTCTCCCTCTGTCTTTATTTTCTTTGTTGGTTCTTCCTCACCCTTTACCTACATAACTACACGTCAGATAAATCATTGAGGGGCGATTGACATGGGTCATGTGTTTTAAGAAAGGTGTGAAGTGCTGAACTCAGGTTGACTGACATTTCACCTGTTACTCTCTTGAATTCAACACCTTGCCTGTTTACTTTTTTTCTGCATTCAATATAAGTCAACATACCTAAAAAGTTACAACTCACTTGACACCCCATAAGATCAACAAAATGCTTTTATGAACATGTGATGATGTGGTAGTGTTTAAAAAATATATATATATTTAACTAGGCAAGTCAGTTAAGAACAAATTCTTATTTACAATGACGGCCTAGGAACAGTGGGTTAACTGTCTTGTTCAGGGGCAGAACAACATATTTTTACATTGTCAGCTCGGGTATTCGATCTAGCAACCTTTCAGTTACTGACCCAACGCTCTAACCACCTGCCACCCCGAGTGTTGGGCTGGAGCAAAAGCCTGCACACAGTACCTTTCAAGGACTGGTGTTGGACATCCCTGTTGGAAACGAACCAGTCACAGAATGAACACAGGAATAGGATGTCTCTTTCCCATTTCCAGTCTACTACCCACTGGGCACAAACTGGTTAAATCAACGTTGTTTCAACGTAAATTGTCAACGTACTGTGACATGGAATCTACGTGGAAAGTACATTGGATTTAAAAAAAGTCATCAACCTAAACTATTGTTTTGAGCGTGAAATTTCAACCACAGGATTATGCCATCATATTTATCAATGTTCAACATTGACAAACCTTATAAAATATGTTGGATTTGTATCTTTGAAATAATGTCAGATCTTCAACGTAATATCCTCTATAAGAAAAAACAATAGGCTGAGCAGCATCTCCTACTGGTCTATCTAGAGGTACCCTTTAGTCTCCTTCCCAGGGTTGCAAACCCAGCCCTGCTTAGCTTTGATATTTGTCACTAATGTGCTATCGTAAGAATGATTGTTGACAAATCTCCACTTAATAGATTCACTGTTGCTATCAAAATGTAGATGTTGGATTCACATCTCCAGTTCAACCAAATATCTAAGTTAAAGAATATGACTAAATCAAATCTAATTGCATTTAAAGTTAATTTAAAGTTTGATTTGGTTTGATTTAGTCCTATTAATTAACTTATGATTAGTTAACAAATTATATGTTGCATTCAGGTCTCGATCTCAACCAAAAATAAAAGTTAAAGAATGGAACTATTCATGCAGTGTATACATTTCCGTAGCCTCTTGGGGATTGCTGGGGCGCTAGCGCCCCACTCCCGAGAANCATAGCCATGAATTCATTAGCCAGCTTGGCACACACATAACACATTTCACAGCAAAAACAAATCAATTACCTGTTGAATAACTTCTGCTGAGGTCTTCCTAAGTGTCCAACGAAGACAATCCATGGTTCTTTTGTTAGAAAAAGTCATGTATTTTATCCATAAATCTCCATTTGGTTCGCGCGTTATAATCAGAAACTACAGCGTCCACTACTCCATATAAACGTGACTAGAACTCGTTCATCTTATACCTATAAACTTGTCCAAGAACAATCAAACATAGTTTTAAATGTATCCTTAGGAACACTTTTACGTATATTTACTATAATAAATCAACCGGAATATAAACTGAGCTCTAAAGACGGTAAAAAACACAGTGCGCGCTTCCCGAGAGCGCGCATCCACTCCCATAGAGTTCCAAAGAGGCACTTCCTTATTCCCTCTTCTTCTCTGCTCTAATTCATCTGAACAGAATCAAAACACTGTCTCGAGAATGTTGACATCCAGAGGAAGCGATCGGTACTGCATTCATATGCCCTTATAAGGGCATTTTCATGAGGGAGGGGTTCCAAATGAGGCACTCTGTGAAAACCACTTTTTCCAGGACAGAAATTCCGCTGGGTTTTGCCTGCCATATCCGTTCTGTTTTACTCACAGACAAATGGTTAACAGTTTTGGAAAATTCAGAGTGTTTCCTATCCAATGGTACCAAATATGTGCATATCCTATTTTCTGGGCCTGAATGGGAGGCATTTTACTTTGGGCACGCCAGGCTCTCCAAAACGGTCACCTCGTGTGCTCATCCCTAAGAAGTTAAATGTTGATATTTGGTTGTGTTGTCAACTAAACATATTTCAATATTACCCTTGTAATAAGTTAAGGCTATTTTACAAACTAACGTAACAGTTTTTATTCAACTTTAAAATGAGTAACACATCCTTGGCCACATTATGAGGTTTCTGTAACAATACATGTTAAAGTAGCATGCAAATGTTGCAGGTCTGTGGAGATCTTCACAATTGGATTAATAATCTGCGCATGATCTGAAACGGCAATGACCGCTTGAACCATGTTCTTAAATAATCTTAATTGCAGTCCAGGTCATTTTGGTTGTGCTAGTAGATGAAGTACAGTGATAACATATTAAGTAAAATACCTAACATTGTATTCCCATTTTAACTTTGTTGTGCTTTTAAAGGGTTGAAAGCGCAGTGATATGACATTGGGAATTCAACACATTTTTGACTGTATTTTTGAGTGGGTGAAAATAGTTTATAATCTCATTGATCAACAAATCAACCAAATATTACCCAATTCTCCACTTTGAAATGATGTGGTGTGCACAGTGGGTCGTTCCTTTCATGGCTTAAATAAGAGCTGTCACTCAATCCTTCATCTGCCTACTCACTCTCTCCATCTTCTTCACTACCTCTAGAGAAAACATCGCACGGTGTTTAAATTGTTCATGATAAAGTAGGACTCATGTTAAACTCTGGAATGGACTATCAGTGAATGTGATATGTTTGTATGTTTAAGATATGCCTGGACAAACGTGATACTGTATGTCCAGGCATATCTTTACAGCATCTGATTGGATGGTTTACACCCCATCTTTCCACACCAAACTTCTAATTGGCTGTCTAGTATCCAGGCATCTCTGTTCTCTGATAGGCTACGCTATCTCCATGAACACCTGTGTTTACATGTAAACAGGTCTGGTCTCCATCAGTACACTAGCCTACATGTTGACAACACAGCCAGGCTCCTTGTTGTTGTTTACCTCAGTAAACACGTCTGACAGCCGTGTGACAGCAGGGCTCTGTCCTCCCAGCAGCCCTGTGTGACCAGAGCCAAGGCCGAAAGGCCAGACGTCGGGATCTGATGTCTCTGCCAAATGGCAAACAAAAGGACACAGCGCCAAGGTTCGTTGTCATGCTACCATGCTACTGAGGCATGTACTCAAATGCATTTCTTTAGGGTACCACTGTGTACTTCTGATATTTTAGTTATTTAAAATAAAAAGTACTGTTTCACCAAGAGAGTCACATTTGGGTGACTCTGTAGAGAGTTTATGTAAGGAAGAAGACCATGTATAGAAATTGCTTAAATGTTCCAGCCCTGGTTTTGCAGTGTTTATGACTCACAACACAACACTTATCTATAATTTTTCCTTATTATTTCTTAACCCTTTAACCCTATTTTCAACAGGCTGGTATAGCATGTTTTGATAGCCTTCCTGCATCAATTTACATAATTTGTATCATTTTGGGTTGCTGCAGTTCAATGTTATAATAGTAATAAAAAATTGCACTTTTTCATGTATTATCTAAAAATGTTGTCTGAACATGTGGGAAATATGATGGAAAAACCTAGATCATTTGAAATTCAAAAAAACAGTGGGGAAATCCCACTGGATAAAAACTGGTTGAATCAACATTGTTTCCATGTCATTTCAACCCCCCCTAAAAAAATCTATATGATGACATTAAATCAATGTGGAAAACTGATTGGATTTGCTAAAAGTCATCAACAAGGGAATTTCGTAACTTTTAACCTAAATCCAATGACATGGTGACATTTTTTGTTGATTTCACATTGAATTCACGTTAGTTGACAACTCAACCAAGTGTAAATCAAAACTAGACGTTGAACTTATGTCTGTGCCCAGTGGGATTTGCTCAAAATCGACATCAGTCCCTTGACTCTAGTTTCCAAATTAAACAAAGTTGGAAAACAAATTATTGGAAGTTCTTTGAGTTGTTAGTAATAGGAATTTAAGGTGAAATAATGTTTTCAACATGTTTTTCAAGAAGAGACGGTCAATTTTTTAATACTTTTTCAATTGAGGTAAAGGATGTTGAGTTTGTTTTACCTCTAGGTTACAGATAAACTGTTATTTACCAAGCTATCGCTAGGCTAACAGTGAGCTAACAGAGAGTTAATGGTAGTTGATAGGCATGGGATGCTACTGTTACTCAATCAGATTGAGTGGTGGTGCTGCACTGTGGAGTGCAGTTAACCATTAGCATAGCCAGTGAAAACCGAGTCCATTTCCCCATAGGTGAACAACAGGTTTTGTTCCAACATGGCCGAAGGCAGGTGCTATTGAGGGAAAGTGACAACATTGTTACAATGTTTATTAAATATTTACCTTACCGAATATCTCACCACGAGCGTTTCCATCGCCTCCTTCCTCTCTCCTTTATTCCTTTCTCAAGCACGCAGAGAGACGGGCTCTCATCAGTTTAATGAAATTAGTTTGGTTGTGAAAACAGATCAATATCGATGTTCCTAACCTGATTTCAGTTGGTTTTCCATTTTGTGACTTAAGTGGGCTACAGTCTGTCTGTTCCTATCAAACTGCAGATGTGTTCCCGCCTGTGCTCTAGGCCAGCATTCAGGTAGACAGGCCACCGCCAAGTATTCAGACCCCTTGACTTTTTCCACATTTTGTTACGTTACAGCCTTATTCTAAAATGGATTAAATAAAACATTTTCCTCATCAATCTACACACAATACTCCATAATGACAAAGCGAAAACAAGTTTTTAGAAAATGTTGCTAATGTGTTAAACATAAAAAACTGAATCTGAAATATAAAATATAAAAGTTTAACACTTTTTTGGCTACTACCTGATTCCATATGTGTTATTTCATAGTTTTGATGTCTTCACTATTATTCTACAATATAGAAAATAGTAAAAATTTATAAAAACCCTTCAATGAGTATGTGTGTTCAAACTTTTGACTGGTACTGTGTGTAAATAAGGTATTTCTGTTTTTCTTCAAAGATTTTTTGAAGGGTAGGAGAATTAATGAGGAGTCAACTTGATTTATCTCTGATAGTTCTTATTAGAATTTTTCCATTGTAAACAATAAAAATTATGTTTCATGCCATGAGAGGTACCGGATAGCAAATAGTTTCTGTAACGCAGGCTTCCAAAACAGAGGTTATGGATCCTGTTCCGGTGGCTCAAATAAAGCACTGCTTTTAGGGCTGCTTAGGCAGTCACATCTCATTGAGCCATATGTTTGGTTGACTGGGGAGATGCACAATCCCAGATATCGAAGGCAAATGTGTGGAGTCACTGTAACATCTCTTCAGTAGTCCCATCTGTCTGGTGAAAGACAGAAGTCTGTGACCATATAGTTGACCTGCGTGAACTGTAAAGTTTTACCCATCATTTTAATAAATAATAATTCATTAAGCTGCAAGGTGTAATGGCATGAGTGATAGTTTTGGAGATCAAGATTATTGATCCACAGAAATGGACAGGAATGTGAAAAGAAAACAGTTTGAGAAACCAGTGTGTGTGTGTGTGTGTGTGTGTGTGTGTGTGTGTGTGTGTGTGTGTGTGTGTGTGTGTGTGCTTGTACAGGTGTGTGCATGCGTGTAGGTTCCTGTGTGTGCTTGTATGCATTCGTATATGTGTGCTCACACATTTCTGTAAAGATTTCATTCATTCAAGTGCGTGCCATGCATGCATATTGATGAGGGTGATTTGATTTGTTTGTGCATGCATGTAGGTGTGTGACACAAGCCATTATATCTTTGCTTCTTGTTCATATCCTGGGCTATCCATCTGGTCTCAGCCAGAAATAATAATGAGAACTGTGGGCTGCAGAAATAGCCGATTAAAACACGTACTTTGCTTTTACATGGAATGAGAAGTGGTTTAATACACTTGGTTGCTTGAAATGTGGCCAATATCCATCCCTTAGCCCCCATGCACCTCCATCTCTCTCTATCTCTCTCTCTTTCTCTCTGGCTGTGTCCGAAATCTTCCTTGCCAGATTAGGTTACATTCAAAATGTTATAATCCAAAATTGTAGTCAGTAATGGAATTTTTGGATCTGTAAATGAAAATTAAATTATTAAATTAAATTAAATTGGTTTAGCCACAGAAAAAGACTGGAACCTTAGCCATGATTGGCTGAGATAATGAGTGGGCTTGACATGCTGAGAGATGAGTTTAGATTGGTCTGCACGATGTAGCATGATCCTGTCTATAATGAGCTTCTTAGTATATGTAGGTAATCCTTTAAAACGCAGATTTGTTTTAAAGATAGCTCTACAGTTTCTGGAGGACCGAGTTTTGAAATCAGTGGAATGCACGGTGGAAGCAGGGTATGATAGCTAAGGAGAATGGGTAAATTCAGGTGTTTGATTGCAAATGCTGAGGGAGTCAAAGAGAACACAGAAGGCTGTTGTATAAACACCTGTTTCCGGATTACGTCTTCAAACAAAGGGCAACCAGCGCATTCGTGACAGAGGGAGAAGCATTCATCCATGTACAGTTGAAGTCGGAAGTTTACATACACTTAGGTTGTCATTAAAACGCGTTTTTCAACCACTCCACAAATGTCTTGTTAACAAACTATAGTTTTGGCATGTTGGTTAGGACATCTACTTTGTGCATGACACAAGTCATTTTTCCAACAATTATTTACAGACAGATAATTTCACTTATAATTCACTGTATCACAATTCCAGTGGGTCAGAAGTTTACATACTCTAAGTTGACTGTGCCTTTAAACCGCTTGGAAAATTTCAGAAAATGATGTCATGGCTTTAGACGCTTCTGATAGGCTAATTGACATCAATTGAGTCAATTGGAGGTGTACCTGTGGATATATTTCAAGGCCTACCTTCAAACTCAGTGCCTCTTTGCTTGACATCATGGGAAAATCAAAAGAAATCAGCCAAGACCACAGAAAAAAGATTGTGTACCTCCACAAGTCTGGTTCATTCTTGGGAGCAATTCCCAAACGCCTGAAGGTACCACGTTCATCTGTATAAACACCATGTGACCACACAGCCATCATACCGCTCAGGAAGGAGACGCCTTCTGTCTCCTAGAGATGAACGTACTTTGGTGCGAAAAGTGCAAATAAATCCCAGAACAACAACACCTTGTGAAGATGCTGGAGGAAACAGGTACAAAAGTATCTATATCCACAGTAAAACGAGTCCTATATCGACATAACCTGAAAGGCCGCTCAGCAAGGAAGAAGCCACTGCTCCAAAACTGCCATAAAAAAGCCAGACTACGGTTTGCAACTGCACATGGGGACAAAGATTGTAGTTTTTGGAGAAATGTCCTCTGGTCTGATGAAACATAAATAGAACTGTTTGGCCATATTGACCATTGTTATGTTTGGAGAAAAAAGGGGGAGGCTTGCAAGCCGAAGAACACCATCCCAACCGTGAAGCACAGGGGTGGCAGCATCATCTTGTGGGGGTGCTTTGCTGCAGGAGGGACTGGTGCACTTCAGAAAATAGATGCATTATGTGGATGGGAAATTACGTGGGTATATTGAAGCAACATCTCAAGACATCAGTCAGGAAGTTAAATCTTGGTCACAAATGGGTCTTCCAAATGGGCAATGACCCCAAGCATACTTCCAAAGCAAAATGGCTTAAGGACAACAAAGTCAAGGTATTGGAGTGGCCATCACAAAGCCCTGACCTCAATCCTATAGAAAATTTGTGGGCAGATCTGAAAAAGCATGTGCGAGCAAGGAGGCCTACAAACCTGACTCCGCTACACCAGCTCTATCAGGAGGAATGGGCCAAAATTCACCCAACTTATTGTGGGAAGCTTATGGAAGGCTACCCAAAACATTTGACCCAAGTTAAACAATTTAAAGGCAACGCTACCAAATACTAATTGAGTGTATGTAAACTTCTTACCCACTGGGAATGTGATTAAAGAAATAAAAGCTGAAATAAATCATTCTCTCTACTATTATTCTGACATTTCAAATCAAATCAAATCAAATGTATTTATAAAGCCCCCCTTACATCAGCTGATGTCACAGAGTGCTGTACAGAAACCCAGCCTAAAACCCCAAACAGCAAGCAATGCAGGTGTAAAAGCACTGCAGGTGTAAAAGCACGGTGGCTAGGAAAAACTCCCTAGAAAGGCCAAAACCTAGGAAGAAACATAGAGAGGAACCAGGCTGTGAGGGGTGGCCAGTCCTCTTCTGGCTGTGCCGGGTGCAGATTATAACAGAACATGGACAAGATTTTAAAATGTTCATAAAACAGGCAGAACAGTTGAAACTGGAGAAGCAGCACGGCCAGGTG
>QNTS01000304.1:2120-32457 GCA_003317085.1 Hucho hucho
TTGCATTTTAATGAGGGAAATAAGTATTTGACCCCTCTGCAAAACATGACTTAGTACTTGGTGGCAAAACCCTTGTTGGCAATCACAGAGGTCAGACGTTTCTTGCAGTTGGCCACCAGGTTAGCACACATCTCAGGAGGGATTTTGTCCCACTCCTCTTTGCAGATCTTCTCCAAGTCATTAAGGTTTCGAGGCTGACGTTTGGCAACTCGAACCTTCAGCTCCCTCCACAGATTTTCTATGGGATTAAGGTCTGGAGACTGGCTAGGCCACTCCAGGACCTTAATGTGCTTCTTCTTGAGCCACTCCTTTGTTGCCTTGGCCGTGTGTTTTGGGTCATTGTCATGCTGGAATACCCATCCACGACCCCCCTGGCTGAGGGAAGGAGGTTCTCACCCAAGATTTGACGGTACATGGCCCCGTCCATCGTCCCTTTGATGCGGTGAAGTTGTCCTGTCCCCTTAGCAGAAAAACACCCCCAAAGCATAATGTTTCCACCTCCATGTTTGACGGTGGGCATGGTGTTCTTGGGGTCATAGGCAGCATTCCTCCTCCTCCAAATACGGCGAGTTGAGTTGATGCCAAAGAGCTCCATTTTGGTCTCATCTGACCACAACACTTTCACCCAGATGTCCTCTGAATCATTCAGATGTTCATTGGCAAACTTCAGACGGCCATGTATATGTGCTTTCTTGAGCAGGGGGACCTTGCGGGCGCTGCAGGATTTCAGTCCTTCACGGCGTAGTGTATTACCAATTGTTTTCTTGGTGACTATGGTCCCAGCTGCCTTGAGATCATTGACAAGATCCTCCCTGGTAGTTCTGGGCTGATTCCTCTCCGTTCTCATGATCATTGCAACTCCACGAGGTGAGATCTTGCATGGAGCCCCATGCCGAGGGAGATTGACAGTTCTTTTGTGTTTCTTCCATTTGCGAATAATCCCACCAACTGTTGACACCTTCTCACCAAGCTGCTTGGCGATGGTCTTGTAGCCCATTCCAGCCTTGTGTAGGTCTACAATCTTGTCCCTGACATCCTTGGAGAGCTCTTTGGTCTTGGCCATGGTGGAGAGTTTGGAATCTGATTGATTGATTACTTCTGTGGACAGGTGTCTTTTAAACAGGTAACAAACTGAGATTAGGAGCACACTCTTAAAGGGAGTGCTCCTAATCTCAGCTCGTTACCTGTATAAAAGACACCTGAGAGCCAGAAATCTTTCTGATTGAGAGGGGTTCAAATACTTATTTCCCTCATTAAAATGCAAATCAATTTATAACATTTTCACATGCGTTTTTCTGGATTTATTTGTTGTTATTCTGTCTCTCACTGTTCAAATAAACCTACCATTAAAATTATAGACTGATCCTTTCTTTCAAATCAAATCAAATTTTATTTGTCACATACACATGGTTAGCAGATGTTAATGCAAGTGTAGCGAAATGCTTGTGCTTCTAGTTCCGACCATGCAGTATTATCTAACAAGTAATCTATCAGTTCCACAACAACTACCTTATACACACAAGAGTAAAGTGGGCAAACGTACAAAATCAGCAGGGGATCAAATACTTTTTTCCCTCACTGTAAGAGCTAAAATAAATCACTTACCTTCCGAAGAACTTCTGCTGAGGGCTTCCCAAGTGTCCAACGAAGACATCCAATGGTTCTTTTTGTTAGAAAAAGTAATTAATTATATCATAAATCTCTGTTTGGTTGGCGCGTTATGATCAGAAAATCAACCGTCGAGTCGCCCATTGAACCGTGAAGAGAACACTTTCAAATTATACCTATACACTTTCTCCAAACAAATCAAACATTTTTAATGTATCCTTAGGTATCCTTCTATGTATATTTACTGTCATATTTAAACTGGACGATAACGTGAACGATAGGAAAGGAAAATAAAGTGGGGCGCGCTCACAATCTCGCGCCCGTGAAACGTTGTTGACAAATGTGGTCCCTTCACTACTTCCTCTTCCTATCTGTTCTACTTAGTGCTAGAGCCTCCAGACACTGTATAAAGACTGTTGACATCTAGTGGAAGCCATAGGTACTGCAGTCTCAGTCCTAGTTAACATAGAAATCAAAAGACAGCCTGGACAAAAAGGTCATGTACAAAAACAACTGCAAATCCGCATGGATTTTCCTCGGGTTTTCGCCTGCTATATCAGTTCTGTTATACTCACATACAATATTTTAACACTCTTAGAAACTTCAGAGTGTTTCCTATCCAATAGTGCTAATTATGTGCATATCCTAGTTTGTGGGCCTGAGTGGCAGGCCTTTTACTTTGGGCACGCCAGACTCTCCAAAACCGACACCTCAGCTGCCACTCCCTAAGAAGTTAACTTGTTTTGAACCACTCCACAAATTTCTTGTTAACAAACTATAGTTTGGGCAAGTCGGTTAGGACATCTACTTTGTGCATGACACAAGTGATTCTTCCAACAATTGTTTACTGACAGATTATTTCACTTATAATGCACTGTATCATAATTCCAGTGGGTCAGAAGTTTACATACAATAAGTTGTCTGTGCCTTTAAACAGCTTGGAAAATTCCAGAAAATGATGTCATGAATTTAGAAGCTTCTGATAGGCTAATTGACATAATTTGAGTCAATTGGAGGTGTACCTGTGTATGTATTTCAAGGCCTGCCTTCAAACTCAGTGCCTCTTTGCTTGACATTTTGGGAAAATCTAAAGAAATCAGCCAAGACCTCAGAAAAAAAATTGTAGACGTCCACAAGTCTGGTTCATCCTTGGGAGCAATTTCCAAATGCCTGAAGGTACCATGTTCATCTGTACAAACACCATGGGACCACACAGCCGTCATACCGCTCAGGAAGCAGATGCGTTCTGTCTCCTAGAGATGAACGTACTTTGGTGCAAAAAGTGCAAATCAATCCCAGAACAACAGCAAAGGACCTTGTGAAGATGCTGGAAAAAACAGGTACAAAAGTATCTATATCCACAGTAAAACGAGTCCTATATCGACATAACCTGAAAGGCCGCTCAACAAGGAAGAAGTCACTGCTCCAAAACCCGCCATAAAAAAGCCAGACTAAGGATTGCAACTGCACATGGGGACAAAGATCGTACTTTTGAGAAATTTCCTCTGGTCTGATGAAACAGAAATAGAACTGTTTGGCCATAATGACCATCGTTATGTTTGGAGGAAAAATGGGGGAGGCTTGCAAGCTGAAGAACACCATCCCAACAGTGAATCACGGGCGTGGCAGCATCATGTTGTGGGGGTGCTTTGCTGCAGGAGGGACTGGTGCACTTCACAAAATAGATGGCATCATGAGTAAGGAAAATTAGGTGGATATATTGAAGCAACATCTCAAGACATCAGTCAAGAAGTTAAAGTTTGGTCGCAAATGGGTTTTCCAAATGGACAATGACCCCAAGCATACTTCCAAAGTTGTGGCAAAATGGCTTAACTTCTTAGGGAGCGGTGGGGCCCCACTCCCGACACTACAAGGTGAAATGCAAGGCGCCAAATTCAAAATCCAAAAGTTGAATTATTAAACATGCATCAATATACAAGTGTTTTATAGTCATCAAAAGCTCTGCTTCTTGGCAATATCACAGCGTTGTCAGATTTCAAAAAGGCTTTATGGCGAAAGCACCACATTTGATTGTTTGAGGATAGCACCCCACATATTTTTCCCATTACCATGAATTCATAAGCCTTCACGGTTCACACAAAACACATTTCACCGCGAAAACAAATCAATTACCTTTTGAAGAACTTCTGCTGAGGGCTTCCCAAGTGTCCAAAGAAGACAATCCATGGTTCTTTTGTTAGAAACAGTAATGTATTATATCCATAAATCTCCGTTTGGTTGGCGCGTTTTAATGAGAAAATAGAGCCTCCAATCGTCCATTGAAACGTGAAGAGAACTCGTTCAACTTATACCTATAAACTTGTCCAAGAACAATCAAACATAATTTAAAATGTATCCTTAGGAACACATATATAAATAGTATAATATTTCAACCGGAATATAAACTGGGCGATAAGAAAGGAAAAAACCAAAGAGCCCGCCTGCCGTGAACGTGCCTTTTCCTCTATTGACATTCTGTGTGACCACTTCCTAATTCTTCTTCTTCTGCCATCTAATGCATCTAAAAAGAATCAGAATACTTTCTTGAGACTGTTGACATCCAGAGGAAGCAATAGGTACTGCATTCATATGCCCTTATATGGGCATCTTCGTAAGGGAGGGGTTCTAAATGAGGCAATGTGTCAAAACCACTTTTTCCAGGACAGAAATTCCTCGGGTTTTCACCTGCCATATCCGTTCTGTTATACTCACAGACAAAATGTTAACACTTTTAGAAAATTCTGAGTGTTTCCTATCCAATGGTACTAAATATGTGTATATCCTATTTTCTGGGCCTGAATGGGAGGCATTTTACTTTGGGCACGCCAGGCTCTCCAAAACGGTCACCTCGTGCGCTGCTCCCAAAGAAGTTAAGGACAACAAAGTCAAGGTATTGGAGTGGCCATCACAAAGCCCTAACCTCAATCCTATAGAAAATTTGTGGGCAGAACTGAAAAAGCGTGTGCGAGGAAGCTTGTGGAACGCTACCTGAAACGATTGATCCAATTTAAGCAATTTAAAAGCAATGCTACCAAATACTAATTGAGTGTATGTAAACTTCTGACCCACTGGGAATGTGATCATTCTCTCTACTATTATTCTGATATTTCACATTCTTCAAATAAAGTTGTGATCCTAACTGACCTAAGACAGGGAATTTTTACTAGGATTAAATGTCAGGAATTGTGAAAACCTGAGTTTAAATGTGTTTGGCTAAGGTGTATGTAAACTTCCGACTTCAACTGTATATGACTGCACCATCAACTTGATTATTTAGCAGACATCACTTGCTTGTATTCAGTCAACACATATTTCTTAAGAATATCATGGAATATGATTTGAATTTTTTTTGTTTCTTTTAGAATAAAAACTTTAGTGTAACAACAGTTTTTGTAAGTAATACTGACGAGTAGAAACAAAAAAAGTATGTATTTTCCGGATGTGCGCGTGCAGGACAGAGGAATAGTAATTCTTACACTACTGTTCTAAATTCAATCGCCTTCTTCATCCTCATCATTCAGTTTATTGAAATTCAATTTGAAGTTGTCCACAATTATCAGTTTCTATTTGGTTTGTGTCGCCCATTCATTGTCTGTTAGATGCACATTAGCACCTTGGGGCATAAGCAGTGCTCTAACTCCCCCTTGCGCTGGTCTGGAGCAATGAAGCAGTGACGCAGGGTACTGTACTGAACCACAAATTACCTCTAAATCCCGCAGCATAATCTCAAAACTTTTAGTTGAGCTACCACTGTAGGGTGTAATCATTAGTCCAACAGTTGCAAACGAGAGTTTCTATTGGACAAATGCAGGTACGTTTATGCCCGTTTTTGTCACCGTTTGAGAAACAGAATCAACGGAATTAATACACCCCTGATGACACGTAAAAACAGCTCACTTTCATAGCAGCCACACTATATATTCCTTCTCGCATCTATGCGCTCTCCTTCTCTAATGTTTTCTCTTTGCTTGTGGACTTCAATGATCAACACATCATCTGTATGTGACCAGGCGGAAAAACCTTTCCAAGCCAAACCATATCATAACTGCTACACACAGCCTACATCGTTGTCACCATATTAGCTAAAGTAACATCATATTCAACATAGCTAATATAACTAACCCGCTACAATCATGCAGTAATGTTAGTGTGCAGTCAGTAAGCAGTTTAGTACTTACACCGGCGGGCCCCGGTGGCAATAAATTAATAAAACCAAAAGCTTACATTGACTTGGAAGAGTTCCAGTGTTGCGTTGGATATTCATAGCCAGCTAGCTAACAAAGCATTCCTCTGTTTGTGGAGGGTGTTTTGAGTAGGCTAAACTAGATAGCTGCATTTGCTAGCTAAGCAAGTGAAACTGAAAGTGTCTCTCTCTCTCTCTCGCTTCCCCTTCATTTTGGAAGAAATTAATTTGTTCAAAACTGTTCAGCTATTGTCTTTCTCTCTCATTTTATGCGATGAAGTGATAGCTAACTGTAGCTTATGCTTTCAGTTATAGGTTGGAGGACGTCCTCCGGAAGTTAATTACTGTGTAAGTCTATGGAAGGGGGTGAGAAACATGAGCCTCCTAGGCTTTGTACCAAGAGGATGACGGAAGCTAGCTGTCCTCCGGCTACACCGTTGAGGCTACTGTAGTCCTTCATTGCAATATAGTGTGTTTTAATCAATTATTTGGTGACGTGATTATACTTTAGTTTTATCTAAAAAGGATAACTTTTTAAATGTTTAAAAATATATATTTTTATGAAATTCACTGAGGATGGTCCTCCCCTTACTCCTCTGAGGAGCCTCCACTGGTAAACTGCCTTGGATATTAAAACACAGGGGGATGATATCGATATACGGTATACAGAGGCATACAAAGAAATGCCTCTGTAAAAAATTACGCACTGAGCAGAGGTGAACATGGCATACTGTGTCAGAGCTCTCAATAGCTTTCAATTAACTGATATTGTGTGGAGGCCATACATATCAAGTGGGTGTGTTATACACTGCTCAAAAAAATAAAGGGAACACTAAAATAACACATCCTAGATCTGAATGAATGAAATAATCTTATTCAATACTTTTTTCTTTACATAGTTGAATGTGCTGACAACAAAATTACACAAAAATTATCAATGGAAATCAAATGCATCAACCCATGGAGGTCTGGATTTGGAGTCACACTCAAAATTAAAGTGGAAAACCACACTACAGGCTGATCCAACTTTGATGTAATGTCCTTAAAACAAGTCAAAATGAGGCTCAGTAGTGTGTGTGGCCTCCACGTGCCTGTATGACCTCCCTACAACGCCTGGGCATGCTCCTGATGAGGTGGCGGATGGTCTCCTGAGGGANAACGGGCGGGCCAGTCCATAGCATCAATGCCTTCCTCTTGCAGGAACTGCTGACACACTCCAGCCACATGAGGTCTAGCATTGTCTTGCATTAGGAGGAACCCAGGGCCAACCGCACCAGCATATGGTCTCACAAGGGGTCTGAGGATCTCATCTCGGTACCTAATGGCAGTCAGGCTACCTCTGGCGAGCACATGGAGGGCTGTGCGGCCCCCCAAAGAAATGCCACCCCACACCATGACTGACCCACCGCCAAACCGGTCATGCTGGAGGATGTTGCAGGCAGCAGAACGTTCTCCACGGCGTCTCCAGACTCTGTCACGTCTGTCACGTGCTCAGTGTGAACCTGCTTTCAACTGTGAAGAGCACAGGGCGCCAGTGGCGAATTTGCCAATCTTGGTGTTCTCTGGCAAATGCCAAACGTCCTGCACGGTGTTGGGCTGTAAGCACAACCCCCACCTGTGGACGTTGGGCCCTCATACCACCCTCATGGAGTCTGTTTCTGACCGTTTGAGCAGACACATGCACATTTGTGGCCTGCTGGAGGTCATTTTACAGGGCTCTGGCAGTGCTCCTCCTGCTCCTCCTCGCACAAAGGCGGAGGTAGCGGTCCATCAGCCAGGAAGCATAGGAACTGAGAAGTGGTCTGTGGTCTCCACCTGCAGAACCACTCCTTTATTGGGGGTGTCTTGCTAATTGCCTAGAATTTACACCTGTTGTCTATTCCATTTGCACAACAGCATGTGAAATTTGTCAATCAGTGTTGCTTCCTAAGTGGACAGTTTGATTTCACAGAAGTGTGATTGACTTGGAGTTACATTGTGTTGTTTAAGTGTTCCCTTTATTTTTTTGAGCAGTATAAAGATTGGTTGAAGTTGTGAGACATAGAGAACACTTTATAGTACTAATACAGTATGCAAGTACACATAGTGTAGTCCACATAAGAAAATAGTATGATTTGCTACAGGTATACCGACTATAATAGTCTTTCCTCAGCTGCAAATGCTTTGTTTGTCTATACGTTTTTCTTCTGAGTGAGCACTTTAAGTGTGTGTGTGTGTGTGTGTCTGTGTGTGGCAATCTGTGGGATTGCATCCACTGTCACCATTACCATAAGAAATGCATGACAGTAAATTTGGACATGGATGAGGGCAAGTGTTTTAAGCCTGTCTGGATGCTTACAAAGGAGGCCTTTTCCTTAATTTGAAAATGTAACATCCTGTAAACACAACTGCGTTCACAGAAAGAACCCCAAATTAATTTGTACAAATCGAAATAGAGCCATTATGACTATACAGTATGTAAAACATTTAGTTGTATTAAACAGTACTACCCACAAATAGATAGGGCCAGGAGTTTAGTTTTATCCAAGACTTGATAGGACCAGGCAGGAGCTTACTGAATGTAGGACCTGACTAGGAACATTTCCTGGTCTTAGTCAGGAAAAACTCCTGGACAAACTATAATATGAAGATGTTTAATTACGAGTTTAGAGCGTTAGCGTGGTGCACGTCTCACCCTATGGCAGTCCTACAAATTGGAATCCGTGCCGTTGTTGCCCAGGTATCTATAGTAACGCTTGCTTCAACACCATTGGTAATAACGATCTTAATATTGTAGCCAGCAAAGGTCTGTTTAGTCATTAGTCATGGTTAGTACTGAATTTCCATCACTGGTATAACATAGGATGCTGATGGATAAAAGGAGCTTTGTAGGAATCTGTATGTGTAGGAGTGAGATGACCAGATGTGCCCTGTGGATTCAGGCTTGGGTGTAGCTTGCTCTGTCGGTAAGATAGCATGATATCAGAAAATATTTGTTTAATTGTCCGTGCCTCAACCTTTTAAACTTGACTAAGCTCTTTGTCAGCCCCTCTGTGGAATAAGATGGCACTGTGTGCTCGCTTCATACTTTCCTATCATTAAATTATGAAAAGATAAGGTCTTTCAAGTTAATTTGTTGTTTAGTCAGAGTAATTTAGCACAGCTAAATTGCCTTTTTGTCTTGGATAGATTCAAAATAGGAGCTGTATGTAATGGAAGATCATGAGAGTAGAACATTACAGTATAGCTTAAACTACTTTTCAAATTTAGTTTTTTTGAATGAGTGCCCAGCCTCACTCTATTCCTATGTAGGAAGTGCCATCTCACTTCTGACACCAGTGCAATGTCCTTACGGGTCTTTAGCCTGGGTCTTCCAGCCCGTAGGCAAGAATTAGCCCCAGATTGTGATTGTGCAGTTCCAAATTGTAGGTTTAGACCTCCCATCGCATTGTTTTTATTGCAAATTGTTATACCTCACCACTGGGTGCCTGTAGATTCTACCTCTCACATTACACCAGTCACATTAGGGTCATAAAGGACCTTTCATGATACAGGAGCAAGAACCTACTTTTCTCTGCACTACCATCAGAAATAATGAGTGTGAATGTGGAACTAACACACTTAAAGATTGGTGACAGTATTCTCCTTGGCTTCCATTAATGCCTATGCTGAATGTCTGAAACCGTACTGTGCTGGAGGGAAGGAATCCAGACATGGCAGACCAGATTGTCTTTGTGTCTGTAGAACTAGTCCCATCGATCCTCTCTCTCCATCCCCTACTACAACAGTGCTGGGGAAATCAATCGGCCACTATGACATTGTTTGGGTCGAGCCCCAATGTGTGGCTGTAAGTCCTGCAACATGACAAATTACTTCCTGAGGAACGGTCACACTGTTATGTTACATAACAGCAGACACAACTCACAAACACTGTTTCATCCCACTGACTGTCTGACTGTGTCTAACTCTGTCTCATCATACTGTGGTGTGGTGTCGCACCTGAGTGTGTGAAGAAACACAGCTGTCCTAGTGGTTACGCTTCCACCATACTTGCTGGAAATATGAGAATAAATATCCAAGCCAGCACAGTGCGGTTTGTGCCGGCCCTATAGTGTGAATAAGTCCTAGCTTTTCTGCTGTGAAGGTGGAACGCAACCTTGGTTCGTCCTCAAGAGGCTAATGGAAGAAATGTTCTTAGATCATATTACCAGGCTAGAAAACAGATTGTCCTCATTGCCAGTATTTCAGCTAGGTTTTCATGTTGGTGGCTGTGGCAGCGTATGGTCTCTTGAGAGAAGAGTCAATTAACCTGATAGCTGACAACTTAAGGTTTATAATGACAAAGAAAGTGTGTCATGGACCACATTGAAAGGTTCTCAAATTGAAGTGACTATGTTTTTCCATTTATCAAAGAGGTTGTGTCTATTTACTTGCTTGGTAATGAAATGTATTGACTTGAATTGGAATGAATTCATGTCCATTTAGAATCTCATTATTTCATTTGAAAGGTTTTTCCCTGTTATCACCTTTCAGTGCAAAATTTAAAGGACTTATGTTTAGCTCCGCAAGAAGCATGAGCGTCACTTGACTTCATTAATGTTTCCGATCCAGTGTTTCACAGGGTCATTCCTATGTCCCGGTGATTTCTGGAGTATGGCACTGATTAAAAGGGATAGGACTCTTTTACTGAGTTGTTTGAGGGTGCAACACGCCACTTACACCATACCCAAACCGGCCGCGCGCGTGCATAAATTGATTTTGTCCCCCCACACCAAACGCAATCACAACACGCAGGTTGAAATATCAAAACAAACTGAGCCAATTACATTAATTTTGGGACAGGTCGAAAAGCATTAAACATTTATGGCAATTTAACTAGCTAGCTTGCACGCGATGCGAGCAGTGTGGTCAGCATGTAAATTAAGCTACTGATATACTTGATAGTTTGATGTATTTTGGGGTTAAAGTGATTTAAATTGTTGATTCCGTATTGGCAGAACAGATGCCCTTACCTAGGGCACCTTCATTCTATGGCTTACATTTGAATAAATTATGAATATTACTCGGCACAACAGCAGGGTCCCACATGGGCCTACGATCAGCAGCCTGATCACACAGCTCATTACCTCTATCAGAGCCTCACACCACACATACACACACACACTCACAAGCAAATCAATAAAAATCTCCAGTAACGTTGCACATTTTCATCTCACCTCATACTCACCTTTGAGGGTGAGTGATTGTGTTAAGTTCTGAAGAAACAGCATCTTACTCAAAATAAAGATTCAGTGGGTGCCAAACACCACTAGTTAGTTTTTTTTCCCGCTGTAAACTCTAGCCAACCACACAACCCACTATAATTGGGTCAATGAAGTGATGTGCATATTTTGGTGTCCGAATGAAATATTTTCCAAAATCAACAACCAATTTTACACATGTTATGTTAAGTAACTATGCCCTTTCTCTTTTATTGAGTCCTAAGAGAGTTTGTGGTTAAATGTGAGGAAAGAAAACGGTCACTTTCGGTGCTCTAAAGTTCAAAAAAGTAATATGGGGCGACTGTCCGAAGACACATGCAATCTATTTAAATGTCAAATCATAACAAAACTGTCAAATGATTATTCTGGAATTTTGTTAAGTGTCTATTGCACTATACGTCTGTATGGGTAAGACAGTTTAGACAGGAAGGTTTTAAATACTTTTGTCCGGAAAAACAGCCTTCATGATTATAATTCAGTGTGCGACTGACAGTCACCATTTTGGATCAAATCACATGATGGTACTCATGTGACAGGATGTGACATCATTAAGATGCCTGTGAGATACCCTTTGGTTAAGAATAAAGGTTAGCAAGTCTCTCGTAAATGTCTATTGCGCTATTTCCACTCCCTGTCAGGTTTTACCCCAAAAACCTGATCATTCTGTGCGACCGCTAAAAACAATAAAAATGTTGAGTTATCTGAAAAGCTTATTCTATTTCGATACGTACTTGATGTCAAAGTCAAATGTTCACATGGGTACACGAGCAGTTGCCTCTAAAACATCATACATTGTAACCAAAATGATCATTCAGAGTCACCAGAAACGGTTGTACTGGATGATGTCAATATGTTTGTCTTTATATTAAGTTATCTATTCATCTATATATTTTGTTATATATATATATACACCAGATTATCTACTTTTAAGTAAAAACACACGTTTTGTAGGATAAGGCTGTTTTATGTCAGTTTTTTTTATTTGTATAGTATTGCACATCAAATAAGTTTAGGTAAATAACTACTATCTAACTATCTATTTATATTAATTGAGGGTCAATTTGCAGATGATTTTATCAAGCCAATGCCTTTAGCGTCAGGACACATGACTGCTGACTTAGTTATTTTGTGTTTCCTCAATTTCCTGTCTCCGCCTCTTTGCAAAATAAACTGCTGGATCTCTGAAACTGTTTTCACTCAGTTTTACACAAAACAGCGAAGGTGCTGCCTGGGGTACATTATGACTGACTTCAAAAGGTAAGTGTACATTTTGTAGATTCTCTTAAAATCAAATAGAATTGCACAATGAGTAATATTATATACTATCCATTTTAATCTTGATAGTCTTTTTAAAAATGTTATATGCCCAGCATTTTAACTATTTCATTTGCAGAAGCCTTTATCAAGCAGAGAGAAGACTGCACGTTTTAGAGCACGAATAAATGCTGACCCAGTTGCAAGAGAGGTAAATCTTGCCAAACGAAGAGCAAGGTGTAGTTGTTTCATTAATTAATTACCAACCATTTTTTTTTTAAATGACTGGTGACAAAATCTTTGTTATTCTCCCACATGGAGGTGCTGTTATGGCTTTCTGTCCCTCAAACGAGAAGTTGCAGATTAGATTTTGTCGTAAACTAGCGAAATCTAGCTAAAAAGAGGTGATTCTTACCAAACGACAAGCATGGTATTGTTTCATTAATTCATTATCACACTCTAAATTTACTGACTGGCATCAAAGTCTTTGTTCTTCTACATGGAGGTGTTGTTGTGGCTTTCTGTCCCTCAAATGAGAAGTTCCAGGTTATATTTTGTCGCTAGCTAATGAAATCTACTGAAAAAGAGGCAATTCTTCAAAGGGGAGGGAGAAAGAGAGATTTAAACAGATTTTATTAGTGTACTTTGATTGACCATATTGAACTAATTACACATGTTGTGACGTAACTTGACCCTAACAAATTACTAACCCTAATCCCCTAACGATAACCCCAAATTCTTTTTAATCTAACTGCAGTGTCCAATTTACAGTAGCTATTACAGAAATAAATACCATGCTATTGTTAATAACCATAGTGCACAACAACAAAACACTTTTATCACAGCAACTGGTTTGAAACATTCACCTCTGAAGGTAAATAATGTACTTATATTCAGTAATCTTGCTCTGATTTGTCATTCTGAGGGTCCCAGAGATACAATTTAGCATAGTTTTGTATTCAAATGTAGGAACTGGGTTCTACAGTTTGACCCCACTGCTGTCTCTGGCTCGGTGCTGGAGTGTGACAGTGAGGGGCGGAGCCTGGAGATATTGCGGAGATGAAAGAATGCTGTCCAGGAGCTGGTTTTTATGTGGGGTTCGAAAGAGAGGGAAATATTGTGGTGATTCATTTCTGTATTATTAAATGAGGAGAGAGAAACTTATCACACAAGTCGGAGTTATATTTAAACTGAATCTTTATTAGTGAGAACTCTGCAATAGCGGTGACTGGTCGACGAACCACCCTTAGATGATTAGTTGAGAGCCCCGACACAAACATGCAGTATCAACATTGTTCTGAAATGGTGTATGGAGTTGTGCTGTTATCTAATAACCAATACTGCTAGACTAATTACATAGCAGTTATGTAAATACAAAGTGATGTCATGTTTCCCAATTCGTTTCCAAGTGAACAGTAAAAAGCATTTATATCCAGCCCGGCACTATCACACCTGAATTGACTGGCCAACAAATCACAAAGCCCTTGTTACAACCTAATGCAATTAGTTGTATCTGATGTGCCTGAGGTAGATTTAAAATAGACAGACTATTTATTTTCTGAAGCACTGTCTTTCAGCACCAATGTTAGTTTCACTTCTCTAAAATCACCATTGGAGCACTCCGCAATAATATCACACAATCTTCAGCGCTAACGCTCATACAATGATCCTATCACCAATATATACTTATTAGCTTTCACTTTAAATTAGAAACAGCAATACATAAAAAGTGCATAGGTTTAGAGAGGCATGCCCAGCGAGGAGAGCTGATCCTGGCTGGAGGTCATACTTTTTCCATACGATTCAACTACCAGGCTGCCATTAATGGAAATTTGGTCTAAGTCACCTTCACTTCTCTTGTCCTCTCAAGGCACTCCAACCTTTACAAATAATGGGAATCTTCTGGCCACTGGGAAACACTGGAAATGTATAGGGAAAACCCCACCCACCAATAACGAGAGGCACCTTTGGCGCAATCACAGTTAGGTGATGCATGTCACACCAATAAAACAGTCAGCTTGGGTATTCCATAATGTTTAATTAGAGAACAATTTAAAAGTTAATTGTTTTATTACACATGTACTCTTCATTACATAAAGCTATTTGTTTTCCAACAAATTTCAGAAAGAAGTTAAGCTACGTATGACTAAGTCGCTTAAAAGTATTTGCTTAATGGCATATTATTACAGTCGATAATATTATATGTGGACTACAATATCTTTGTAGTATTAATACAGACATGGGTCACGTGTGCTATTATTGTGTTTAACAGGCCATTTACAGTAAGTTATAGTCAGTTGAATATCTGGTTAAATAGTGAAACAACATGGTATGCTCGCCTTAGCTCTGTCACGGTAGAACTGTATCCTGTGGCGCTGGAGCAAGAGCTCCCATTGTCTTGTACCACCACATCTGTACAATAAACTGGAGGTTCGTGCCATGTTTTTGTGTGCTATTTTGGGTGGCTGCACTGCTAAAAGCAACGTCTCCTATGGAGCGGAGCCTGGTGCAAGGAATGATGAGGAGGCCATTGTTAGAGGAGGGCTGCTAATTAGTCCCTGATAAGTGTGGGCTTAAATAAAGTGTTACTGTTTTAGAACCTTGCATAGGGTAAGATAAGATGTATGAAAGAAGAGAAGAGGTTAAAATATGTAGGTTCAGAGATTGCTTAGACAGAAGGATTATGTTACAGAAAATGTTATTAGTCATTTGTTTTTAACTATAAATACTGTACAGTTTACTAGTTCTTATCAAATAAATGTAACGTTTGGTTCCTCCTTATGTAGTTTAATAAATGTTCTTCTCAGTAAGTCCGATTTAGAGGATCTGGGGATGGAAGCTGTTGTCCTCATCTTGAAGAAAAATGGAGAACAAAAGGAGGTGCAGCACCTGGCCACCAGTGGAGCGCAACAGTTTGTCATGCCAACTGGAGTTTTTGGCCTTTCCTTTGCAGGTAAAGTACTATTGTTAACTTCTTTGGGATCGGTGTCCATTCCACGGGACGGTTGAGCTAACGTAGGCTAATGCGACTAGCATGAGGTTGTAAGTAACAAGAGCATTTCCCAGGACATAGACATATCTGATATTGGCAGAAAGCTTAAATTCTTGTTAATCTAACTGCACTGTCCAATTTACAGTTTCTATTACAGTGAAAGAATACCATGCTATTGTTTGAGGAGACTGCACAATTTTGAACATTTATAAACAAATTAGGCACATTTGGGCAGTCTTGATACAACATTTTGAACAGAAATGCAATGGTTCATTGGATCAGTATAAACTTTGCACATACACTGATGTCATTTTTTAACGGAATTTGGAGTTCATTGAAAATGAGTGGTCATCCAGAGAAGTGAAAAAAACAAAGACATTTATTATTCTAACTTCTTTAATGTTTAATATTTGAGACCATGTATATATTCATATTTTACTCTTCTTGGCTTGAAATAATGGTCAGAATATTTTTTTTATTGGTTATTAATGGTCCCACCAAATGTCTTTTTTTTGGGCAGTTCAATTTAACAATCGCATCAAAAAAAAATTAACAACTAATTTTTGTGACAAACCCTGCAAGTGTATAGGTAACACTCAAGGGAACAAAGTGTTTCAAATTAAATCGTTTTTTTTCACTTTTGAACACGTTATACCTCATTGACCCAATTTGCATTTTTATGACAATTCAATTGTCTGTATTGTTGAGGATATCTTGAACCACTGTTAAATGTAATCAAGGCTCAAGGGGATATACTGTTGATGTGACAACAGTAGTTTCTTTGTTTCCAGAAGGATGCTAAAGAATTTTACACAACTCATGTTAATGACTAAGCAGGGAAATGGTGCTAACACCAGTTGAGACCGTTAACACCCACCTGAGAAAAACAGCATATGACCATTAGAGCTGATTGTGTCTACATTTCCAGATAATTTGTTTTGGGTAATGTTAGTCACAGTAATTTTCTTATATTTTTTATTTTAGGATTTAATCCTTCGCAGTCCTCTAAGAACATGAGGAAAGTTTTAATTTCCCCATGTCAAAGAATTGCCTCTGTGCATTGGAATACTCTCAGATCAGGTTGAAGTACAGGTAATTGCCAAAATAAAGGAAACCCCAACATAAAGCGTCTTAATAGGGCGCCACCATGAGCCGCCAGAACAGCTTCAATGCCGCTTTGCCATAGATTCTACAAATGTTTGTAGCTCTAATGGAGGCTTCCACAAGAAATTCTGTAATTTGGTGTTTTGTTGGTGTTGGAAAACACGTAAATACATCACTGTAAAGGGACTAGTAGAGAACTACAGACAGTGGAATCATTGAACAAAATCTGAAATGTATTGATGAAATACAATAAAATCACAACAGGTTTCTTTGAATCAAAGTAAAAATAATTAGCTACAAAAAAGAAAACTACAGTAAAACGTCAACTGCAGTATTCCTCATCTGGCTTACTGTAAAAAGCTAAACAAAGGATTGATTACTGTACTTCTATATTTCCATCAACCCTGTCTTGTGGATTTGGCCACAGGCTCTCATCCACATCACAATGGATGTTTTCAATAGCCAAACATCTTGGGAAAAATCTTTGTGCATGGCGAATCCAGGCCTGACACTGGTCTGCTGTGATGTCATTGCATGCGTCATCCATGGCCTGGAGAAGAGTGGCTTGTTGGGGGCCTATCATAAATTCCTCAATCAGGTTAAGGAAAGGAGAGCATGGGGGTAAGTACAGGATGGTAAATTATGGATGGGCCTGAAACTTGCTTGCACCATTTGAGCATGGTGGAACCTGACATTATTCAACACAATGGCATAGGTCACGCCATCAGCTCCACAGACCTGATTTAGCTCATCAAGAAGGTTACAAGGAGAGCTGCATTATATGATCCAATACGAGGTATCCGTCCCACCACACCATCTTCCAATATAGCCGCACACATGGTGATGTTGGCACCACGTTGTTCAGGTACTTGGATGGTTGCCCGCTGGCCAATGAAATTCCGACCTCTCCTCCTTGTCTTGGCCAGGTTGAAGGCTGCCTCATCCAAAAAGAGGAATTTGTGATGGTTTTCATCAGCATCCCGTTCCATCACCCTCTACAATGTCTAATGTTCAGTGCATGCTGAAGACTTACCGGTTCTCATTGCGGAAAGTTCTGATGATTGAGGTCACGGTTGATCTTCTGAGGTTTGGTTGAATCATTGTAGCTGCCTCAGTCATTGTCATGCCATGATTTACGACATGGTCTACAACTATTGCTCGGATTTCATTGGACACTCTTTGCTGTTGCTGCCGCTGTCTTGGTCCATGGCCTTGTCCTCTACCACGTTCTCCCCCCTAAAACGAGGCCCACGACCACCTCTCAGAAGGGGTGCTTGTCCCCTGCCATTCCTTTGACCACCACGTCTTCCTCCTCCCACTGCTTGACCTCTATTGTGACCTGGATCACCTGCCAGCTCCATGTTATCACTATGTTGTTGTAGGTGGATACCACTAATTTCACTTTAAACTCTTAACCACAATGTGAAATCAATCATCACTAATGAGTTTTCAGTATTAGAAAAGCAATTACAAGGGCCTGCATACATACACTCACCGACCACTTTATTAGGTACACCTGCGTGTTAACGCAAATAGCCTGCTCCTTCTAACGGCAAATTTTGTGGCTGCCTGCAACTCAATATATAGAGTATATAGAGTAGAGAGCTTTAGTTGTTGTTCGACCAAACATTAGAACGGGCATAGGTGTACCTAATAAAGAGTGTACAGTAATATGTACAGTAATGTCAAATCTGAATGTACAGTAATGAGTGTACAGTAATGTCAAATCTGAAAACATGGTCTAGAAAAGTGGTACATGAGACCCTAGAAACAGTGTCTGATAAAGAATGATGATGAAATATTAAATCCATAGATAATGTAGTCCAATTGGTTCATGTTCCACGGTAATTGATGTCAATGGAGCTCGTTATCCTGAAACTTTCATTATCTAAATATGGAATATTGTTCATCAGTTTCCATAAAACTATGCATTAAGAGTAAAGCAACAGTTACTTATCATTTTAAGCAGTTGTATCAATTGATAATTAGATCATTGTAATGAAATGAATAGACAGTAATCTCAGATGTAATGTGTGAATTGAATTTTGAAATGGTAATACTTTGATGATAAGTTGTCATTTTGAACAAGTGATTTTAGTTCAATGAACAAATGATCTTAGCTTTATGTGTTTTGTATCCAAGCAATTGGAAAAAGTGTTTGAGTCTTGAAAAATGTGCATTTTGATCATCGGTTGTGAGTTTGTGTCCAGAGTTTTGAAAAATGACATCAAGGTTCTGAAATTTGTGCCAAAGGGATTGTAAAAAAACTGTAATCTAATGAATTCAGGACTTGTGAAGTTTTACCTAGGATAAATATTAGCCTTCCACAACCATAAGACCCACTAATGTAATCATAAAATTATTTTATCAAACTAGTTTAACCTGCTTTTTTGCAATAATCACTGATCTGGTTTTCTGTCTATGAAAATTGGATTTTTGTTACAAATTTAACCAGAACCATGCATAATGGACATTCACTAATAATGACTCACTTCTTGAATCAGGCTACAGAAAATTGACACAGGTCTCCTAAACAATCTATGAAGCACAAGCTCACATGCGAGTGAGTAGCCTGTTAATCTTTATATATTTCAAGTTTAGCCAACTTGGATCTGTTTGTTAGCTAACAATGCAGAACAGCCTGTCCACTTTGTTCAGATGTTGAAATCAAGTGGCCTATCTAATTTCTCAGAATGAGAACGAGTTGTCAGAGAGGAAAAAGTGATCTCTCATCTTTGTTGTTGTGAGTGGAAGGGTGAGGGGCTTGGGGTGTGTGTGTGTGTGTAAACCAGAGGAAGAGGCAAAGCTAAAAGGTTTGACTCTCGCTAAATTATGTCCAAAATAAGGCCAATGTGTTTCTATGGGCTAATTTTGGACCTAAACCTGTCGCCTGCCTTCCTGCCTTTGGGACAACGACTCCCATTGTTAGGGCGGAGACGTGCATTTTGTCATTATATACAGATCTCTGGTGTAAATGGGAAGGTTCACACAGCACAAATGGAGCGAAGGACACAAGACCAAAAAGACATGAGAACAAGAGGACATAAACGCTCATAAAAAATAAATCCATCGATACAGGCATTTGGAATATCGTGCAAAAAAGAAATTCAAATGAATTTGATATATCGCCCAGCCCTAAGCCATGGCTGGCAAAATAATGGGCAACTGGGCATTTTTATACATGACCATAAGCATGATGGGATGTTAATTGCTTAATTATCTCAAGAACCACACCTGTATAGAAGCACCTGCTTTCAATATACTTTGTATCCTTCATTTACTCAAGTGTTTCCTTTATTTTGTCAGTTACATGCAAATTAATGCTCTAAAGACTTGTCACAGAAGATGTCCCCGCGGAATTGGAAATGCCTTGTGACAGACAGCTATGGATTAACCTGTGTGTTCCGCAGGTGGCCTGGCTATATGTTCTATGGCAGGGAGATGAGTCAGCGACTTAGCGACCACTGTCCACGGTCCTAAAACTAGCTAGACCCTACTGAATCACACCTGCCTCATGGCAGGTGTGGACATGTTTTGGACATGTTTTGCAATAGCCCTATGGCAGTGTTGGATCATGACCCCTTTCCTTTCATTTACACAATGTGAACACATGTCAATGCTCCATAGTCAAGTCATTTTATAGTCCTATGTGTTGTCGTGTCTTGACTATCATTAATGTGTTTGACTGTTATTTAAAAAAAGAGTTAAATACCACATTCAATTATTACGCAATTAAATTAATCATATAACAATTAAGTAGTAATCTGGGGCACCACGGGAAAAGTTATTTAACGAGTTACTATCTCCCCACTAAACTCTAAAGATATAAATATCTCTTACATCAGTCACAGTCAATTAATTAATTCTTATTACCTTATATCAGTCTCATTCTGAATGTCGGAAAACTATTGGATATCTGCACAAACCCTAGCATAAATGATGAATCAGCGATATACAAATTGGCTTCATTATTTATTTAGTAAATAATCACACAGAATTACATAAACACACAAACAGGATAGATTACACATTGATTACTACATAATGCAATGAAAAGTCCCTAGTGGACTAAACCGTTATGACTGCTTGTTACACAAAATGGAGGATTCAAAAGAGAGGGAAAGGGAATTCCACTATCGTGCAGACAGCTGATAACTATGCTCATGGAAATGCGAATACCACTATCGTGCAGACAGCTGATAACTATGCTCATGGAAATGCGAATACTTTGCACATGAATGGCCGCTCATTCGATAGAATTGCAATGTACATATTTATGTGTGAATGTCTTTGCTGTCTCTCAGGTGAAAACACTCGATCCATCTACGAGGAGTAATTCGACAGAAAGTCTCTGGTTGTCCACCAGAGGTCACCATGTCCTTTGTAGTTGTAGTCGGTTTTGGAGTGTCTGTGAGAACGGATCCTCCATAGGTCTACCCCGCATTGTTCAGCGGGCTCTGTTCGTTAGAATAGAGGTATCTATATTGGTGAAAGTAAATTGTTCTTTGTCTTCTCGTCTTCGGTCGAGTTTACTAGACTAAAGTACTTAAACAGCTGCAGACTGAAGGTTCCTGTGTAGTAGTCTTCTTCGAGAGAGAGTTTCAGTTTTCAGTTTCTAACCATTCCGTGCCTTTCAGCTCACGCTGTCGGTCACGCTGGTCTAATGTAGAGCTAGAACCATTTTACACGCCCGTAGCAACCCGGCAATGTACTGGTCTCTAGAGATTTAAATGGCTCTGCACGTAACTGTTCTCCATTTAAATGGCAATCATTTCAGCATGTGGACTGCGTCCTCACGTTCTCTGGGCTAATGTAATTTCGTTAGAGAGTCCTTTTGTAAAGTCTGGCAAAAGGGGCGTTCCATGATGCTGACATAATGTCTGTGCTCACGTGGGTGTGGTCACTAACTGGTTAAAACTTTTATATGAAAAACAATTCTCATTTTGAAGGCTAACATCACATTTCATCTTCTCACAAATATTTTGATGTAAATCTTATAACTGGGAAATATACACATTCAGAGATACAGTTGTGTTGTTATACCGTCCTTAATGAGATCCAAAAACAACAACTGATCTGACATAATTGTTCTTTCAGTACCCATGGACCATTCCAACGGTTTGGATTACAGAAATATATTGTTTCATTATTCAACCTTTTGATGTTACTGTTTTGGTGGGAGGAATCTCCCTGTAACAAAGAGATTTCTTTCCCCTCAGTCCTGCAGAGCCCAAAGGCAGAGTTTCTAGGTATTTGTGACCGTCATAAAACGGCCAACTTCACCCCTCCCTCTCTGCGGGAGAGAGAGGGTGCTGTAGAGCGGACCCAAGTAACCAGATCCTTTGGATCTTCACAGGAGAGTCATGACAGTGTGGACATGTTTCACATAGCGTCTGTCACCTTTCCTCTCATTCAAGCAGTGTTAACATTGTCTATGTTCCACAGTCATGTCAGTCCAGGTTCATAAGGGTAGTCAGGCTTTCTACAGTGTTGTGCTACTGCCTGCTTACACACCCATTCACTCACTCTACCAATGAACCAAGGTCATCTGGCTGGGTGGCCACACTGCTGACTATTGTTATGTCTATCAATCGTCAGGGTATTAGCTTTACTAAAGTAAAGCTAGCAGGTGTACAGCATCCATATTAGGAAAATGTTCAACCCTCACCTGTTCAGGAGGAATGACAGTGTTCCTAATATGGATTCTGTACAGCTGAGAATCTCAGTAGTGTGAGACTGAGCATGTGCGGCGAGCAATTCTTTCTGGTTTTCCAATACACCTACTGGAGAGCCCTTCTTTGTCTACACCCATTCAGCATCGTTCACACCCTCTTAAGCTTTAACCCCACCCATCTCTTTAAGGGTTGATCTGAGCATTCTGTCATAACAGCAGTCAAGCATCCAGGCTAACGTTGGCTAGCTTGCTAGCTACTTCCAGACACAAATGAGAGAACAGATCACTGACCATTTTACTCGCCCTAGCAAAGCTGGTTAGGCTGTTTTATGTTATCCAGAGCATTGGTGACTGCAACTGTGCTGCTGGCATCAATTTACACTATTTTGCCAACGTTTACTGACACCGGCCATATTCAATGGGTGTTGAGCGTTCGTAAATTAGTCAGTTATTTTGTGCTCTGGCACACTCAGTTGAGAGTGCTCTAAAATCAGAGTAGATAGCCAGAGCGAATTTACAAGCTACGTCTATCAACCGCTTGCGGTGACATCATGAATATTCTATTGAAATGGATACTTGCATAGTGGAGTCTTTTGTTAAGACATGTAGCTAGCTAAACAATTAACATAATCCCAACTCATTAAGTTACTACCCTGCATGAATCTGCAGGTAGCTAACCGACCAGGTTCTATGTTAGCTAGCTAACATTAGGCTAAAACTAGCAAAGCAAATGGCTCTGTGATACAAATAATACTACTAAACAGGTCATACATGTAACGTTAGCTAGTGAGCCAGCCAGCTAATAGTGCACTTTAACTTTGAAATGAAAACGACTTTCTGACAAAATTAGAACTGCGTAGTATCTGAAAATGTATGTAGCTAGCTAGACTATCTTACCCGTATACATGGATGGACTCTTCTCCCTCTGTCACGGATACCATGGTTGCCATTAATTTGAAGATGTAACTCGGAGACAGGCATTTTATCCATCTCCTTAGTTGTCATACTCTAATTCCACTGATTTCAAAACTCGGTCCTCCAGAAAGTGGAGAGCAACACTTATGCAGTTCTACTACGGGATATATATTTTTTAAAGCCACTTAGACAAGATTACCTACACATACTGACCAGCTCAAATAGACAGAAGCGTGCAACATGGCAGACCAATCCGAACTCATCTCTCGGCATGTCCAGCCCACTCATTAAGATGGCGCCGACAGACATGCCAGCTCTCCTTGTAGCTCCTAAGCAACTTTTCGGCCATCACTAGTCGGCAACCACCCGGCTACTCAACCCTGCACATATAGGCTGCTGCCCTATAGACATGGAATCACTGGCCACGTTAATAATGGAACACTAGTCACTTTAGTAATGTTTACATACAGCTTTACTCATCTCATATGTATATACTATATTCTATTCTACTGTATTTTTGTCAATACCACTCCGACATTGCTCGTCCTAATATCTATATATTTCTTAATCCCATTATTTTACTTTTAAATTTGTGTATTGTTGTGAATTGTTAGATTCTACTGCACTGTTGGGGCTAGGAACACAAGCATTTCGCTACACCCGCAATAACATCTGCTAAATATATGTATGTGACCAATACAATTGTATTTGATTATATCTCAGCCAATCATGGCTAGCGGGAAGGTAGCTGACTTTTTCTGTGGCTAAACGAACTAGGCTCGTAGTGTAACAATTTTATTTATATTTACAGATGGCATACAAGTTTTTTTATTAAGACACATGAAAGTTCACATGTTCCATAAAGCATTTTTGCCGAACAGAATGATTTTCTTTGTTATTTTCCCATCTGTTTTTCTACCAGAGCTGCTGCCACAGATATGAAACTAATGAGTTAAAATCAAAGCGTCTTGGAAAAGCATTTCTCTTTTTTAGATTTCTGACACCATGAGCAAATTACCGCCATTTTATAATCCAGACATTAACATTTTTCTCTCAGTCAAGGCTGACGTTAAACCATCTGATTGTACCACTGTTATACCCCCTCCTCCATCTATGAAGATAAATCCCACTCATCCGTTTGTGGAGATTGAAGTGTGGGCTAGGCCTTGTGAACTCTGTGTGGTTGATTGCTTAAAAAGTGAAACCACATTTATAGGCCCTAGGTGAAAATACAAATGTGTTTGTATTTCTGTGATAAAACTACCTGTTAGGGGTAAATTAATCACTCACTCTTTCGTAATGGCAGCTGCTTTGTTTCCACCTATTTTAGAGTTTTGAAAAGCTGTAGTGTAACCCTCATGGGACTTTGCTTGTTGGCTGAGATTAAGAGCAACACATTCCAGAGTGAATTTTCCACCACAAACAGTCTGAGGGGAGATGTTCCCACAAGGCCTAGTACAGAGGGCTGTTTGAGAATAGCCAAGAGGCAACATGTCTGTGTACAGGTGTCAGGTTCAGAAAGCACAGCTCTGTATCATCACTCCATCTCCCTTATAAGGCCACCTACCCACTACTAGGAACTCCACTGAATCTTACTAGCAGACTAAAACACTGCCTGAGTGAACATAGATGAGGATTTTCTGCTGCATGGGAAAGCAAAGTCGGTCTTTACTTTAGACTTCAATCAGTTTGTAATGTAATTTGCATTGTCTGCATAATTTAATGTCACCACATGTAATCAGCCCTCTCTTAAAGTAATGTCCATAATTTGTCAGTTGAATTGGTATCCATGTGCGCTTACTTGATTAACACACATTTGCATATTGGCAGAACTTATTGTCGATACCGCACTCTATGCATATGCTCCAGGTGTTTCTTGAGTAAAAAGTAATTTGCTCTGTTCTTACTTTCAATGTCCATAACGTCTCCAACATTTATTATGTAGATTTAAGTTTAGTCCCCATATGCCGCGCCCATGCTTCCTCTGCCCGTAATATGTTGAAACATTTGAATCCTAAGGAATTTGACCTTCAACAGATTGTGATGCATAATGCATGGCTGAACAACAGAGAAGACATTTAAACAGCTCTAGGTAGACCCAAACTGAGAGACCCTGAGTCGCACATTCACAAAACAAATGCATTTTTAAGCCGGCGATTTAATAGGCCCCAGTAACTTTACTCACTGTCCAATGATCTTTACGAGAGCGACTCCAGGCAGAACTGAGTAATATGTGCAATATGTAACTTTTGATACGTGTGATATTTTGAGGAAAGCATCATAACCAAATTATAAGAGGAAACCATTATATTTTTGACCTTTGGGCCATAAAAAAAACAGCATAAGTCAAACAATATTGTGCTTTAATCCCAATCCTTTGTTTTCATGATGGGTACTCTCCGAGGTTAGAGTGCAGTACTTTGCCTTAAATGGATGGAGTACTACGGTTTTGGTACCATGGTGAACTGTTAATGATTTTCAGAAAGTTTTAATGACATAAACTAACTTTTGAGAGATCATTCTAATTTTAAATAATTTATATACAGTACCAGTCAAAAGTTGACACACTTACTCATTCCAGGGTTTTTCTTTATTTTTACTATTTTCTACAATAGTGAAGACATAAAAACTATGAAATAACAGACATGGAATCATGTAGTAACCAAAAACATTAAACAAATCAAAATATATTTGAGATTCTTCAAAACAGCTACCCTTTGCCTTGATGACAGCTTTGCACACTTTTGGTATTCTCTCAACCAGCTTCATGAGGTAGTCACCTGGAATGCATTTCACTTAACAGGTGTGCCTTCTTAAAAGTTAATTTGTGGTATTTCTTCTTAACGCGTTTGAGCCAATCAGTTGTGTTGTGACAAGGTAGGGGTGATAAACAGAAGATATCCCTATTTGGTAAAATACCAAGTCCATATTATGGCAGGAACAGCTCAAATAAGCAAAGAGAAATGACAGTCCATCATTACTTTAAGACATGAAGGTCAGTCTTCTTTGAAAGTTTCTTCAAGTGCAGTCGCAAAAAATATCAAGCGCTATGTGGAAACTGGCTCTCATGTGGACCGCCACAGGAAAGGAAGACCCAGATTTACATCTGAGGATAAGTTTATTAGAGTTACCAGCCTCAGAAATTGCAGCCCAAATAAATGATTGACGGAGGTAAACTAACATACACATCTCAACATCAACTGCATGGAAACGGCATGAATCAGGCATTTGTGGTCGAATTGCTGCGAAGAAACCACTACTAAAGGACACCAATAAGAAGAAGAGACTTGCTTGGGCCAAGAAACACATGCAATGGACATTAGACCGGTGGAAGTCTGTCCTTTGGTCTGATGAGTCCAAATTTGAGATGTTTGGTTCCAACCGCCGTGTCTTTGTGACGCAGAGTAGGTGAAAGGATGATCTCCGCATGTGTGGTTCTCACTGTGAAGCATGGAGGAGGTGTGATAGTGTGGGGGTGCTTTGCTGGTGACACTGTTGGTGATTTATTTAGAATTCAAGGCACAATTAACCAGCATGGCTACCACAGCATTCTGCTGCGATACACCATCCCATCTGGTTTGTGCTTAGTGGGAACTATCACTTGTTTTCCAACAGGACAATGACCCAAAAACACACCTCCAGGCTGTGTAAGGGTTATTTGACCAAGAAGAAGAGTGATTGAGTGCTGCATCCAATGACCTGTTCTCCACAATCACCCAACCTCAACCCAATTGAGATGGTTTGGGATGAGATGGACCACAGAGTGAATTAAAAGCAGCCAACAAGTGCTCAGCATATGTGGGAACTCCTTCAAGACTGTTGGAAAAGTATTCCAGGTGAAGCTGGTTGAGAGAATACC
The DNA here is from genome assembly GCA_003317085.1 of Hucho hucho. Classification (NCBI taxonomy): domain Eukaryota; kingdom Metazoa; phylum Chordata; class Actinopteri; order Salmoniformes; family Salmonidae; genus Hucho; species Hucho hucho. The sequence continues at coordinate 28,950 of QNTS01000304.1, forward strand.
AAGAGTGTGCAAAGCTGTCAAGTCAAAGGGTTGCTACATTGAAGAATCTCAAATATATGTATTTTTTTATTTGTTTAAAACATTGTTTATTACATGATTCCATATGTGTTATTAAATAGTTGACTTAACAAACAATACGAACTGGCAACAGACAGAACACAAGTATAAATACACAGGGGATAATGGGGAAGATGGGTGACACCTGGAGGGGGGTGGAGACAATCACAAAGACCGGTGAAACAGATCAGGGTGTGACAGTTATTCCTGTGTCAATAATTCATTATTCTATATTTTTATTTTCTCTAGGAGATTATTACTTTATTAAACTAACAGCAATTAATTTGAACTTTCTAATAAAATAATAAGAATTGATGTAACATTGATGTATTTATCTATTGCACAGATATGAACATGTCAAATGTAGGCTGCCTTATGGTCTAAATTACACAGAGAAAATGTAAATAAAAAGCATTAAAGATATTGGTTTGTTTTACTCCCTATGTATGGAAGCAGATTTATGCCAAAACAAATGCAAATAAAATAATTGAAATAAAATAACTTACTGACATGCATATTGAAGTGCATGAATGGTGTACATGCCTTTGGCTTAGGGACTTTTAAGCTGCAAGATTTGTATCTTGGACGTGGCAACCAACCACCTTCTTGACCTGAGAGTGATTGCTCACCAGCTTTTTCCAGTGCTGTAGTTACTGAATATACCCAGCTACCGTCCCATAAGAGTTACTTGTTTTCATATTCACTGGTATTGTTAGCCTAAAACAACAGAGGATCATCCCTAGGCCTAACCTTATTAGAACAAACAATTCCATCACCAGGGGAAAATGTTTGTGTTAAAATTAGGTGGATAATATATGGATGTGTGCACATGTTCAACACCAAATTGGGTAAATCCCAGAAGCAACAATCAGTGTTTTTTGCTTTGACATAAAAAAATATGCATATTTTTTTTTTTTATTACCCTCCAACCCTACCACCCCTCCCCCAATTGGAGAAAACTAGTGAACAGCAATGCTTATGCCTGTATTTCCAGCTTATACATTGTCACGTGTGCTCCCTTTCTGGCCTCTAGGTCACCAGGCTGCTCATTATGGCACACACCTGTCACCATTGTTACGCATACCTGCGTGTCATCAGACTCTCCTGGACTCCATCACCTCCCTGATTACCTTCCCTATATATGTCACTCCCTGTGGTTCCTTCCCCAGGCGTTATTGTTTCTGTTCCAGTGTCATGCGCAGGGGAGGGTGTACCGTCACGTATGCCCTCTAGGTCACCATGCTCCTGCGTCTCAGCCGGTTTGACAGGTTTCCCGCGCCTCAGCAGAGGTGACCGGTCCGTCATGATCCCCGGGATCGTCATTTTGGTTGGCGCCCTGCGGCTGGAGCCGCGTGTCGGAGAGGGGGTACTGTCACGTGTGCTCCCTCTCCGGCTTCTAGGTCACCAGGCTGCTCGTTATGGCGCACACCTGTCACCATCGTTACGCGCACCTGTGCGTCATCAGACTCACCTGGACTCAATCACCTCCCTGATTACCTTTCCTATATATGTCACTCCCTTTGGTTCCTTCCCCAGGCGCTATTGTTTCTGTTCCAGTGTCATGTCTGTGCGTTGTCCGGGTTTCTTGTTTTGTATTATTGCGTTTATTTATTGAAACACTTGCTTCCCAACTCTCAGCACACATCGTTACATACATGCATACTATAGACATTTTATGGACACAGTCTATTTTACAATAGTTTTGTTTTGTTTTTAACTCTTGTCCTTCCTCTACCCTAAACCTCTTCCATATACAGTATTTATGATGTCCATCTGGGTTAACCCCTCCCATCTATCTCAACACCATCCATATTGGATTTCTATTTGCCATATTTTTCAACTGTGCTGTGATGTTTCACAAAAGTTCTGAACCTTCCTATTCTCATTCTTTCTACAGATTGTAAATTCAAAAAAAAATTTTTTTGCTAAAGTATTATATTATTGATCGATTGACTTTTCAGATCACCCAGTAGTGCTATCTGCAGGGTTAACTCCAGATAAATATTGCAATTCTTCAGTCATTCCTGGACCTGTGACCAAAAACAATCTACATGGACAGTACCAAAACAAATGATCTAATGATTTTGCATCTTTGCAGCGAAATCTGCAGAGCTGGGAAGGTTGTATCAGTGTTTGTATATGAATTCATAAAGCCCTTTTCAGCATGCCCATGCTGTTTTAAGATGATTGCACACCTCAATCCACCAAGGAACAAATATACTATTTTCTTAGTAGATTCATGTTCTTCCACAAACAATTCTCGTCAAGAAGTTGACGCCTGTGTTTTCAGCCGGTAGTATCTCTGAGGCAGATACCTCACTGTATTTGTTAACCTGGCGATGTGAACTAATGGAGTCCATTTAGGAAGTCCTAAAATGGACAACTTATAGAGATTGGTAAATTCCATTAAGACTTGCCAGGTCAGCACGGCGCTGAAACCTATACAAATTACTGCAAATGTAAGGAAGATGTATTTAGTGACTCATAAAAGGCTACTCTTTACTACTCCTTCAGAGTTCATTGCCGTTTTACAAACCCATTCACTTATCCATTTGTATAGTTGTCACGATCTTCTGTACGGACAGACCAAGGCACAGCGAGGCATCCAATATACGTGTTTATTTAAACGAACGAAACTCACGTAACTGGGCAAAATAACAAAATGAACGAAGATCGTAATGTGGAACATAGCTTTGTTTTGTTAGACACGTTATGACCAAACAATTACCCACAAAACCTTAATGAAAACCCCAAACATATATATGGTTCCCAATTAGAGACAACGACACACAGCTGCCTCTAATTGGGAACCATTACCCCAACATAGATATAACACCTAGAACATAAAAAACCCTACACCAAAAACGAAACCTAAACACACCAGCCTAAAACTCTGGCCTAGACGTGACAGTACCCCCCCCCCCCAAAGGCGCGGACTCCGACCGCGCCGCCCAAAAGTCCATGGGGGGGTCTTCGGGTGGGTTTCTTAGTCCCAGGTGGCGGCTCCGGTGCCGGCCGTGCTGGTCCGAGGTCACGCACCGGAGGCCCTGGGCCATATGCAGGACTGGGGACCCTCTCTGGCGGCCCCGGGCTGGGGACCCTCTCTGGCGGCGCCGGGCTGGGGACCCTCTCTGGCGGCGCCGGGCTGGGGACCCTCTCTGACCCTCTGGTGCGGGGAGCAGGAACCGGCCGTACTGGGCTCGTGACGCGCACTCTGGCGCGGGGAGCAGGAACCGGCCGTACTGGGCTCGTGACGCGCACTCTGGCGCGGGGAGCAGGAACCGGCCGAACTGGGCTCGTGACGCGCACTCTGGCGCGGGGAGCAGGAACCGGCCGAACTGGGCTCGTGACGCGCACTCTGGCGCGGGGAGCAGGAACCGGCCGAACTGGGCTCGTGACGCGCACTCTGGCGCGGGGAGCAGGAACCGGCCGAACTGGGCTCGTGACGCGC
>QNTS01000304.1:34933-118075 GCA_003317085.1 Hucho hucho
TGGGCTCGTGACGCGCGGGGAGCAGGAACCGGCCGTAGTGGGCTCGTGACGCGCGGGGAGCAGGAACCGGCCGTAGTGGGCTCGTGACGCGCGGGGAGCAGGAACCGGCCGTACTGGGCTCGTGACGCGCGGGGAGCAGGAACCGGCCGTACTGGGCTCGTGACGCGCACTCTGGCGCGGGGAGCAGGAACCGGCCGTACTGGGCTCGTGACGCGCACTCTGGCGCGGGGAGCAGGAACCGGCCGTACTGGGCTCGTGACGCGCACTGTGGCGCGGGGAGCAGGGACAGGACGTGCTGAGACCAGGACAGGCACAGGAATCCTGGAGCGTGGAACAGGGACAGGACGTGCCGGGCTCTCAAATGCGCACAGGGGGCCTGATGCGTGGAGCTGGCACCATGTGCCCCCCCCAAAAAAATGTTTGGGGCTGCTGTGGCCATGAACCCCCCAGGAGCTCCCGCCATGGAAAGGCCTCCCAATCCGCCTTGATCTCGGCCATGGTCAAGAACTGCTTCTCCTTCTTGCCACGCTGCTTGGTCTCTTGGTGGTGGGTAATTCTGTCACGATCTTCTGTACGGACAGACCAAGGCACAGCGAGGCATCCAGTATACATGTTTATTTAAACGAACGAAACTCACGTAACTGGGCAAAATAACAAAATGAACGAAGATCGTAATGTGGAACATAACGTGTCTAACAAAACAAAGCTATGACCAAACAATTACCCACAAAACCTTAATGAAAACCCCAAACATATATATGGTTCCCAATTAGAGACAACGACACACAGCTGCCTCTAATTGGGAACCATTACCCCAACATAGATATATAACACCTAGAACATAAAAAACCCTACACCAAAAACGAAACCTAAACACGCCAGCCTAAAACTCTGGCCTAGACGTGACAATAGTAAGAGCTTTTAGATTGAATTAGGCTTCGCTGGTGAAACGCAAACCTAAAAACCCAACAGATCAATTCTAGACAAATGTTATTTCCCCCGTGAATGCAACAGTTGCTGTTCTGTAAATGGCAGCAGTCACTTGATGCATAGTTATGCAAACATTTATAAATATATGCATAACTGATCAATAGACATGTAGTGTTTTTCCAGGCAGCCCTGACATCTGTAGCACACAGGACTAATGGCATGTTTGGCAGGTACAGCATTGTGGGGGAATAATGAGCCATTAAAGGATGTGGGTAATAATTAGCGTGGTGGAGGCTGGCCTGACTAAAAGCGGGGAACTCGGCCTAAATGATGATTAGTCGTAGCATCGGTATTTAGATGTGCTGCGGTTCATTTTTGCAGAGTTTGTTTAAGTCTCGATAAGATAGGCTATTATCTTAAAATATTATTGTATTTTTCCCACTGTCATCCTCACTGAGACATTGGAGCCTCAGCGAACTGCTGACAATGAGGAAGAAGTAATCCTGTGCATGTTGATAATCCACTGTTCTGAGAAAGCTCAAACAGTATTAGGCCTACATTTTCACCATGAGTGAAAATCTGCCACTTACCTAGGTTTTGTATATGATCCAACATGTTGAGGAGAAGTAGACTTGCCCTCAAGCTGCTTCGAACGGAACACACACACTCATCCCCATCCCTACTCCACACACACATCCGCCCACTCCCTCCTCTTCTCCTGTTTCTGCTGTCTAGAATAACGGGGAAGCAGATAAAGATGTTGCAGTGCTAGCTAATTACTAGTGTGGCCTGAAGGCAGAGCCCCGGGCTGCATTCCAATCTCATTCCTCCACAAATGGGCATTGTTGGCTTATTGTCTGAATATTGCTTTCTCTTTAGCAGTATCAGGAGAAAATACAGTCAAAATTAAGATATGTGTTAACCTCCATCGTGGAGCATATTGTTACCCAGGGAAAAGTTATTCTCCTTCCTCAATTGAGAATACAGTGAAACTTTCAGTTCCTGGGTCTGTATTGTCTTGTTACACTACAGCTATCCATTTGTATAGTAGAAATCTTGTTTTTCGTGGTCTGAAAGTCCTTTAGGTGACTTTTGGCAAACTCCAAGCTACTCCTTTTACTGAGGAGTGGCTTCCGTCTGGCCACTCTACCATAAAAGTCTGATTGGTGGAGTGCTGCAGAGATGGTTGTCCTTCTGGAAGGTTCTCCCATCTCCACAGAGGAACTATCGGGTTCTTGGTCACCTCCCTGACCAAGGCCCTTCTCCCCCGTTTGCTTAGTTTGGCCGGCGGCCAGCTCTAGGAGAGTCTTGGTGGTTCCAAACCTTTGGAGGCCACTGTGTTCTTGGAGACCTTCAATGCTGCAGAAATGCTTTGATACCCTTCCCCAAATCTTTGCCTCGACACAAACCTGTCTCTGAGCTCTTTGGACAATTCCTTCGACCTCATGGCTTGGGTTTTATGTAGCCTAACTCATGTAGTCTAGCCCATAAGCCTATGTTTTGATAAGGTTTGTATCACAACTAAAGTGGACAAATAACTTCTTAAAATAAAACACATTAATACGCTTTACAAGGGATGTAGAGCCTATCTGGCTTACTTATTAAGCAGAGCGTGAGTCAAGTTTGGGGAAGATCATTTTCACCATAAAAATTCACCTTTTATAATAAAAGCATTACATGCATAATCGCATTTGCGGTTTCTTTTGATAAGTGTTTTCCCGCTAATGGAACATTCGCACTTATAGCCTACTGCCGTGTCCGCATTTTGTGCTTATAATGAAGAACTAGCCTAATAGTTTATCACATTTTAAGCCAAATGTTCTGCTCTGTTGCGTCAGCCTCAGTGCATTAAAATGTTTTTCTGATGCTAGTGGTTGCATTAATTTGTGGGATGCGATATATCCCAACTGTCCCCAGACTGTTGGGAATATTTATTTCTTGGACAGAATAGATAAACTTTTGTACTATGGGGGATAGTAGATTGACATAGGTTAGTGCCTACTAATCTTGTTGCCTGGAGAAAAGTAAATGTGGACAGTTCTTTCAATATCTTCAATATGCACCTCGGAATTGGATAAGGACGTGCGAAGTTGCATCTCCAAAGTGTCTGTCTTCACTTGTAGCCTACGAGAAAGACGTAATCACGTGATGGCAAACCATGTGAGTGAGAGGTGCTTCGGAGCACGCAGCCCTCAGGGAGAAGGGAACAACGGCCACTGGCCGCGCTAAGGGGATGCAGCCAGGAAATTCGAGGCATTGTCAAGTGCTTGTCAAATTGTGAATGAGAGACTGATGAAGTGTGTACAGCCTGCTCAAAATATAAAGCCAAGCTCATGTCTTTCAAGCTACTTTTTAGAGTCGTATCATGCAGCCTTACAATGTATTTAAAATAATCATATTTCCCAACATTTGTATCACAACTAAAGTTACATAAATAACTCTAAATTAAGCATATAGGAGTACCTGTTTCTTTGTTAACCGCTCAACACAGAATAGCCGCATGTGCACACTTCCTCAAATCGAGAAAATATCCTTTCTATTTCATTCAGCTTTGTTCAATTGTGTTTCTTTAGACCTGTCTAAAATAAATTATGGATTTCTTGTGAAGGTGTAGGCTATGTAGATGTTCCAAAGGTCTGCATCAGCGGCTTGTAGGCTATGTGTGGAAGGCCGGAGATGCTAAATGTTTTTATGTTAATTAACGTTCAATTACAGTGAGACTGAAAGTTGTTTGCTTGACAATCACCGGCTGATGAAATTTCGTGACCACCACAGCCCTAGGTGTGTGCCTTTTCTAAATCATGCCCAACCAATTGAATTTACCACAGGTGGACTCCAATCAAGTTGTAGAAACATCTCAAGGATGATCAATGGAAACAGGATGCACCTGAGCTCAATTTCGAGTCTCATAGCAAAAGGTCTGAATATTTACGTAAATAAGGTGTTTCTGTTTTCTATTTGTAATAAATTTGCAAAATGTCTAAACCTGTTTTCATTGTTTTCATTATGGGGTATTGTAGATTCATGAGGGGGAAAAAAATATTTAATACATTTATGAATAAGGCTGTAACGTAACAATGTGGAAAAGGTCAAGGGGTCTGAATACAATAGCTATATTGATCACTTTGGCTATAGGAGAGGGCATTTGATACTTTTCAGAGCTGTTTCCTCAAAGCCAAGTCTCTGTGGTAGGTATATAAATTAATAAGTGTTGTGGCTCCTCAAGGGAAAACATGCATTGCTTGAATATGAGGTGGATATTGACAATAATCTGTTAGAACTAGGTGACCCAAAAACTTGTTTATTTCTACTTACTCAGGACCACCAACAACCTCTATACATTGAAGTCATTTCACACAAGATGTAAACAGATGTCTCAATGTCTTCATTTTTCTATGTCATGGCTCCCATGTACTTTCTTACTTATTCTACATGCTGATCCAGTTCTATGCAAATTTCTCATTGCATTGCTGATTTTGTACATTTGCCCACTGACAAAGAAATGATCAGTCTATAATTTTAATGGTAGGTTTATTTGAACCAGATAAACGCATGTGAAAAATGTTATAAATAGATTTGCATTTTAATGAGGGAAATAAGTATTTGACCCCTCTGCAGAACATGACTTAGTACTTGCTGGCAAAACCCTTGTTGGCAATCAGAGGTCGTTTCTTGTAGTTGGCCACCAGGTTTGCACACATCTCAGGAGGGATTTTGTCCCACTCCTCTTTGCAGATCTTCTCCAAGTCGTTAAGGTTTCGAGGCTGACGTTTGGCAACTCGAACCTTCAGCTCCCGCCACAGATTTTCTATGGGATTAAGGTCTGGAGACTGGCTAGGCCACTCCAGGACCTTAATGTGCTTCTTCTTGAGCCACTCCTTTGTTGCCTTGGCTGTGTGTTTTGGGTCATTGTCATGCTGGAATACCCATCCACGACCCGTTTTCAATGCCCTGGCTGAGGGAAGGAGGTTCTCACCCAAGATTTGACGGTACATGGCCCCGTCCATCGTCCCTTTGATGCGGTGAAGTTGTCCTGTCCCCTTAGCAGAAAAACACCCCCAAAGCATAATGTTTCCACCTCCATGTTTGACGGTGGGGATGGTGTTCTTGGGGTCATAGGCAGCATTCCTCCTCCTCCAAACATGGCGAGTTGAGTTGATGCCAAAGAGCTCCANCTTCCACCCAGTTGTCCTCTGAATCATTCAGATGTTCATTGGCAAACTTCAGACGGGCATGTATATGTGCTTTCTTGAGCAGGGGGACCTTGCGGGCGCTGCAGGATTTCAGTCCTTCACGACGTAGTGTGTTACCAATTGTTTTCTTGGTGACTATGGTCCCAGCTGCCTTGAGATCATTGACAAGATCCTCCCGTGTAGTTCTGGGCTGATTCCTCACCGTTCTCATGATCATTGCAACTCCACGAGGTGAGATCTTGCATGGAGCCCCAGGCTGAGGGAGATTGACAGTTCTTTTGTGTTTCTTCCATTTGCGAATAATCGCACCAACTGTTGTCACCTTCTCACCAAGCTGCTTGGCGATGGTCTTGTAGCCCATTCCGGCCTTGTGTAGGTCTACAATCTTGTCCCTGACATCCTTGGAGAGCTCTTTGGTCTTGGCCATGGTGGAGAGTTTGGAATATGATTGATTGATTGCTTCTGTGGATAGGTGTCTTTTATACAGGTAACAAACTGAGATTAGGAGCACTCCCTTTAAGAGTGTGCTCCTAATCTCAGCTCGTTACCTGTGTAAAGGACACCTGGGAGCCAGAAATCTTTCTGATTTAGAGGGGGTCAAATACTTATTTCCCTCATTAAAATGCTAATCAATTTATAACATTTTTCACATGCGTTTATCTGGATTTTTTTGTTGTTATTCTGTCTCTCACTGTTCAAATCAACCTACCATTAAAATTATAGACTGATCATTTCTTTGTCAGTGGCCAAATGTACAAAATCAGCAGAGGATCAAATACTTTTTTCCCTCACTGTAACAATTGATATTTCTAATGGTTTCTCAACCGCCTCCGGAGGTGGTCATCCGCAGCCAATCACGATCAGACACTTGACCAAAAACCTCCAACATCACTGTCTGACCTTCATCTGATTACAGGAAGCGATTTGACATTTGTCATTTTACTGGTGTAGACGGGGTCAGATGGTTTCCCTTTCTATTCAGTTCTGTATTGCGGTGATACAGACCTGTGAGCTTCTGTACAAAAGGCTTTATCAGTAGCTCCTGGCCCAGTGCTCCTCGCATTGACAGGGGAACTCAGTAAAGTCAGAGGAGTCAAGCAGACTCTGGAGCTAACATGATTACTGGTGACATGGTTGTGGGGCTCCCGAGTGGTGCAGTGGACTAAGGTACTGCATCTCAGTGCTAGAGGTGTCACTACAGACACCCTGGTTCAAATCCAGGCTGTATCACAGTGTCGTCCGGGTTTGGCCGGTGTAGGCCGTCATTATAAATACGATTTTGTTCTTAACTGACTTGCCTAGTTAAATAAAGGTTAAGTAAAAAATATATATATATATATTTACCTTGTCACAACACAACTGATTGGCTCAAACATTAAACAATAAGAAAAAAATCAATTCCACAAATTAACTTTTAACAAGGCACACCTGTTAATTGAATTTCATTCAAAGTGACTACCTCATCAAAACAAATCAAATCAAATGTATTGGTCACATACACGTGTTTAGCAGATGTTATTGCGAAATGCTTGTACGGTGAAGCTGGCTGAAAGAATTCCAAGAGTGTGCAAAGCTGTCAAGGCAAAAGGTGGCTACTTTGAAGAATCTCAAATATAAAATATATTTTGATTACTACATGATTCTATATGTGTTATTTCATAGTTTCACTATTATTCTACAATGTAGAACATCTTAAAAATAAAGAAACTCGAATGAGTAGGTGTGTCAACTTTTGACTGCTACTGTATATTTAATATTTTTTTGCTGAATAGTTTAATGTTAGTTTTGAAATGACGAATCTGATTCCAATCTTACAATGTTGATTGGGGGACAGCATACAGTGTTACTCACTCTGACATATTCCTGTTTACTTTTGGTACTGTATCCAGCATGCATACCGATGTAAAGGTGCATAATGATAATTACTTTTCTCATTACACTTTAAGCCGTGGGTATACTTTCCCAGCATTATAATCTACCTGCAGCTGTTTGTAGCTGTGTTTATATTTCATATGACTAAATTTGATCCACTGTTTTTAATTAGCTTCCTCATGGACGTTTGCAGAGGATAGAATGATCTGTTATTGATTAGTTAGCCATATGTTTATTTATATTTCATTAAATTAGCTTCTAATGAATGAATGGGCAAATAACAAATTCTAATAATGATTTTTAATTTCTCTGAATTCCTCTTCATTTGTTGTACCAGGTGAAATACAAGAGCCTTTTATGAATGATAACTTGAGGATACAACTTGTTTTCTCTTTTTTTAAGGAACATTTTTGGCCTCTTGGCAGCTGTTACAGCAGCTTTTGTTTTCTAGGTCACTGAGACACTACAGCAGGATGCCAATCCCTAGTGACATCTCCCATGCACTCTGAAGGTGACCATATTCCTGAAAAATCCCCAAATATCCACATGACCAAAAACAAATTATTTCTCTGATTTTGTATTCTCTCAGTGTGAGTTTAAAGCCATTGTACATTATGTTGAAATTAAGAATCAGGAATGCATACTATGACGAAATCCTGGAAGGAAAAAAAGGGTACTGTTTAAAAAGCACAGCATGCATTCCTGATTGTCCATGTCATTTCAACACTGAAATCTTGGCAGGAAAATACATGTGGGTTTTAACTATTTTCATTGTAAAGATTATCAGCAGTAAATTGCCAATTCTCTGCCTTTCTGTTTATTTGAGTACAGGTCACAGAGCTTTGTTATACTGATGCTGTAACATTACTGGAACGGCTGTTGAATTCTTAACATGCATCGCTATAGTATTTCAGGGTCACGTAAAAAACATCCAGTTGTCTGTGTACAAATTCAAGGGAGATGGTAGCAAATATGATCTTTCAACATCCACCAATATTTATTATAATTTGTTTCACTCCCCACTGTACACCATCTACTCCCTATGCCAACAGTCTTGAGGTCAGCGTTTATATACATTTGATTTGTACATTGTGTTTTATCCACGATAAGCTCCATAACACGTGAGTAACGATGAGTCATGAGCAGCAGTAGCTGTGGCATAGCCAGTCTTCTAACCATCTTGGCCCCACCACTAGCTGTGTTCTAGTGGTGAGCAAGGACATAATTGGATGCTGGGAACTTGGCATTAAGAGAGTGGGGTGATTAAGCTGAATGTCAGACACTGAACAAGTTGTCTGTCCAAAACTGCCTTTCTTCCTCACAGTATGTCCCTGCTGGGTTGGAGACAGGCACACAAACAGACGGCTGTAGTGCTAAGGAATGACAAGCAAAGTCATTTGTGTAGCAGAGGAGACTTGAGCTATTCAAATTAAATGGCTCAGAGAGAATATGCCTGCTGCCAAAGAATGTCTGTCTCCTTGACCAACAGATTAACTTTTAGGTGTAGGCCCGCCTAAGTACTTTGCTTGTGGAAAGATTTTACCTCCCTCAGGGAAAGGCTAATTCTGCTTGTCAACAGAACACAATTCTAAGTTGTACTGTAGTTAACCAAATGGAATTCACAAATGAATTCATACGTAGGCCTGCAGTATTCTCTGGACCTAAAGCCATTCAGGTGTCAGACCTGAGCTTTCTCAACAAGGCTGTGAAGCCTTTGACCTCTTACACAGTAACCTCAGCAGAAGATAGACTTCAGCTATGTCATTTGAGTCATGGTGCCAATGTAACCAACTGGGTATCAAACCTGGGTGTTTGCACCTCAAGACGCCTGCTGGTCTAAACCCTACAGGCGTTATGCAGGGCTAGTGTTGATGCTGTTTTGACGTGCAATATGAAAAACACTGACTAGAAAAGTCCATTCAAAATAGATTAGGGAATGCATCAAGTAGAATACATTAATCGATCTACTAGTTCTCCATTTATTTCCTTCTTTTAAATCTATAATAAATGAACGTTAAATAATGTTGGAGCATAATGACTGCCGTGGAGCCATATAGGCTTCTTAATCTATTGCCAGGACTTGGTGGATAATAAGGTTGTTGGTTTCCACAAGGAAGCTGCAACAGGACCAGGAAGTCCCTGTGGATGCTGTGATGTCATCACAGAGTGAAAGGCAGGCTTACGGGGAGTTAAGGGGCAACTGGGCCGGTCCCTAACTGTCCCCAACGCCCGCCCCCACTTTGGCCCAGGCCTGTGTGACAGATGGAGTGACAGGCATCTCTCAGCAGCTCGAAGGTGATGGCTAGAGGCCTAATGGGCTCCTCTCCTCCTCCACACAGCCTCATCCTGCTGGGGAACACAGACACAGCAACTCAAGGACATGTTGTGCTGTGCAGCACTGTAACTGCCATGGGTAGGGATTAGGGAATAGAAATGTGTCTAAGATGAGTCATTATTACCTTGCATTCTGTTTGTATTCGCACAAGGCAGTGCTTTGATTTGAATTTGGCCTCAGTGGATTGAATGAGAGCAGATTTTGGATTTGCCTTTTGACTGATATTTTCCCATTGAATTTTGAGAAGATTATTTCCCAATTTAGATAACATAATGCACTGACAGCTCTGCATTGATCAGTCTTTTATGCTGCCGTCCACAATCAAGAAATCCAACACAAACTACATATCTGAGCCCATAATGTTCACAAAGTGCATAAAACATAACCAAGTCCCAATGGAAATGAGATGGCTGGTTTGCCACTCAGACTGACCTGAATGATATCACTGTTAGATGACGAATAACTGAACATGTCTGCCCCTCTGTCTTTTCCATTCCCCTCTTCAACGTGTAATGACACATTCCGATTAGGCGCCATGAACGATTAAACAAAAAATTGCTATTCTTTTCCTCGCATAAAATAGTCCAATTAGTTATTTGTGATAAAAGGAAAATCAGCTTGTGTTAATAAAGTCCCAATGTATTGTTACACATTACCAATAGATACACATACAAAAGTATGTGGACACCCCTTCAAATTAGTGGACTTGGCTATTTCAGCCACACCTGTTGCTGACAGGTGTATAAAATTGAACACAAAGCCATGCAATCTCCATAGACAATAATTGGCAGTAGAATGGCCTTACTGAAACGGTCAGTGACTTTCAACATGGCTACGTCATAGGATGCTACATTTCCAACTAGTCCGTTCATAACATTTCTGCCTTGCTAGAGCTGCCCCGGTCAACTGTACGTGCTGTTATTGTGAAGTGGGAACATCTAGGAGCAACAACGGCTCATATACGAAGTTGTAGGCCACACAAGCTTACAGAACGGGACCGCCGAGTGCTGAACCACGTAGTGTGTAAAAATTGTCAGTCCTCGGTTGTAACACTCACTACTGAGCTCCAAACTGCCTCTGGAAGCAACGTCAGCACAATAACTGTTAATTGGGAGCTTCATGAAATGGGTTTCCATGGCCGAGCAGGCGCACACAAAAAAACAAGATCACCATGCGCGATGTGAAGCGTTGGCTGGAGTGGTGTAAAGCTCACCGCCTTTGGACTCTGGAGCAGTGGAAACGTGTTCTCTGGAGTGATTAATCACTCTTCACCATCTGGCAGTCCAACGGACTAATCTGGGTTTGACGGATGCCAGCAGAACGCTACATACCCGAATGCATAGTGCCAACTGTAAAGTTTGGAGGAGGAATAATGATCTGGGGCTGTTTTTTATGGTTCGGGCTAGGCCCCTTGCAATGATTTTCTAGACGATTCTGTGCTTCCAACTTTGTGGCAACAGTTTGGGGAAGGCCCTTTCCTGTTTCAGCATGACAATGCCCCCGTGCACAAAGTGAGGTCCATACAGAAATGGTTTGTCGGGATCGGTGGGGAAGAACTTGACTGACCTGCACAGAGCCCTGACCTCAACCCCATTGAAAACCTTTGGGATGATTTGGAACGCTGACTGTGAGCCATGCCTAATCGCCCAACATCAGTGCCGAACCTCACTGATGCTCTTGTGGATGAATGGAAGCAAGTCCCCACAGAAATGTTCCAAAATCTAGTGGAAAGCCTTCCCAGAAGAGTAGAGGCTGTTATAGCAGAAAAGGGGGGACCAACTCCATATTAATGCCCATGATTTTGGAATGAGATGTTCGTTGAGATGTACTTTTGACCATGTGTATAGTGTATATTGAATTGCCGATCTCATTAATGTCCCATTAAATTAGACAGCACGGCTAAATCCCCCGCATGAAAAAATAAAGGGATCTCATATGAGCAGTACTTTGTTTTAATTGAGAATTTGTATAACCGACTTCTACCTCTCGCTGCAGCAGGAGGCCAAAGTTGTGCTCTTGTAGATGTTGTGTTCTGCTCTGGTTGGAGGAAGTAAAATCTGAGTGATTAATGGTTGCAGGCAGTACTGATGTGCAGGGAAAAAGAGACATCTGTCTGAGATCCACAGCTAATTTACAAGACTTGAGAAACACCACAGCTCCCAGAGTCTCTCCCAATCTGCTGGCTGGGCCTGAGAGGCAGAAGACAATCATTTGTGACAAGCTGTCTGTGGCTTGGAACAGTTGTTTTTTTTCAGGCAAACGTGTGTGGAACCTACACATGTACATCTCCTTGATGCTCCTGAAGTTAAGCGGTTAATTCCCTAACCTGGAGATGTCGGCGCTAGGGCTGCTTAAAGATGCTGACAGTGTTGGCACTGTTTATGTCTTTCAACTGTCCAGCATTGACTGCTAATGTATTAGGTGTTGTAATACAACTTTTGAAGACACACAACTCAAACAGCATTGATAAGTGTTGTGTAAGGTAAACTTCCAAATGAATCATAACCTGAGAAAGCTCAATCTATGGCTGTGGACCAAACACTTAAAAGACACACCCTATCCCTTCAGCCCTCAAATTAAGTGGTCACTTCTGATGACGTATCATGATGTCTGACGAGTATACACTTGCAGGGCAAGGGGCGAGGGAGGAAGGAATGGTTTTTAAATGGACCACCTTAGGCCGGAAATTCATCACTCCTTTGTTCCGCGATGATTGTGTTTTCAGCCACCGGTGGATTATAGGTGCTTTATATGCCCTACATTCAATTATGATGGCATGTCTACTTATATCAAATATATAATTATTAATATACACCTACTGTATGATAGCTAATTAATTTGCTAGCTAACTAACCTTACCCTGCCTAGCTGGAACTTCTGAAGAAGGGAAATGTCTTAATTCTACAATTTCCAAAACATATTGACTTTTTACATACTAGTAAAATTTCAAACTTATTTGCATTTGTTTTTACTTACACTTGTATGTTGACTTCTCCATTGATGTTGTTTAGAAATTTTTGCAGACTTTTCTAAGCAGATGTACAATCGTCGCAAATTGAATTATAGGGAGTTTCATGCCCGGGGTGAACATAATTGTACACTCGCAAAGCAGACTAAAAACAAGGGCTGAGGAGCTTATGCTGCAAACTTCCCTTGCTTGGCTAATCATTTGGACCACCCTCCAAGATGGCAACGGGGATTCCCTCAAGGGCATAAGGCGAGGGTAAGTGGACGAGGGTGTGTCTTTTAAGTGTTTGGACCGCAGCCTATATCTATATCCTGGCAACCCATCATTACGCACACCTGGCAACCATCATTACGCAGTCCTGCGCCTCATCATCAGATACACCTGGACTTCATTGCTTCCCTGATTACTCCCCCTTTATCAAGCACTCCATTGTATTCACCCCTCCGGTAGAATTGGTTATATTTCCTTGACAGACGGTTCGCTTGGTTTGTATTGTTTTATGTTAGTTTATGTTAAAATCACTAACTGATTCCCTGCGTCGACGTTACAATGACTTATTTGTAGTCCTTTGGGGCCGACATAGTCCTTTAGGGCCGTCACCACACTTGTTAGTGAGTATCCTGATTAACCACTACCATGCATCTCTTCATTACACAGATAGGGCCTCTCCAATATTGCCGACCATCGCCCTGGCTCCCATTCTCTTGTTCACTAAGGGAAATTAATTGTTCAGTCAACTCAAGCTGAATTATGTATCTTCATTTGCTTTTATAAGTGAAGCATTTGTATTGTAATTTATTTCCATGGCCTCTCAAATGTAATTATAGTGTATTATTCTCTCTTAAAATGATTTCCCTTATAAAGGAACAAGCTTATGTGATTAAATTGGTTTGGTAAAGGGTGGTGTTTTTCCCAGCTCCAGACCCGGGTGTTTGTGTCTCATGGTTCAAGCCTAAATTGTTTGAACATTAACTATTGTTGCGGAAAGCAAACCATGCATCTGCTCATATGAAAATTGTTCAGTTCTTACATTGTCATCAGACCAGCATGCTAACTTAATTTGTTTTATAAAAAGAGGTGGAGATGTAATTTTTCATTACAGTGCACTTTTCTAACCAGCGTGATTTAGAATGACCAACGATGGCTCTTTATAATTGGAAACCCTAGAAAAGTAGTATTCCTTACATTACTATGTATTCCTAAAGCAACACATTTATTTATACAGTGAGGGAAAAAATTATTTGATTCCCTGCTGATTTTGTACATTTGCCCACTGACAAAGAAATGATCAGTCTAATTTTAATGGTAGGTTTATGTGAACAGTGAGAGACAGAATAACAACAAAAAAATCCAGAAAAACGCATGTGAAAAATGTTATAAATGGAATTGCATTTTAATGAGGGAAATAAGTATTTGACCCCTCTGCAAAACATAACTTAGTACTTGGTGGCCAAACCCTTGTTGGCAATCACAGAGGTCAGATGTTTCTTGTAGTTGGCCACCAGTTTAGCACACATCTCAGAAAGGATTTTGTCCCACTCCTCTTTGCAGATCTTCTCCAACTCATTAAGGTTTCGAGGCTGACGTTTGGCAACTCGAACCTTCAGCTCCCGCCACAGATTTTCTATGGGATTAAGGTCTGGAGACTGGCTAGGCCACTCCAGGACCTTAATGTGCTTCTTCTTGAGCCACTCCTTTGTTGCCTTGGCTGTGTGTTTTGGGTCATTGTCATGCTGGAATACCCATCCACGACCCGTTTTCAATGTCCTGGCTGGGGGAAGGAGGTTCTCACCCAAGATTTGACGGTACATGGCCCCGTCCATCGTCCCTTTGATGCGGTGAAGTTGTCCTGTCCCCTTAGCAGAAAAACACCCCCAAAGCATAATGTTTCCACCTCCATGTTTGACGGTGGGGATGGTGTTCTTGGGGTCATAGGCAGCATTCCTCCTCCTCCAAACACAGCGAATTGAGTTGATGCCAAAGAGCTCAATTTTGGTCTCATCTGACCACAACACTTTCACCCAGTTGTCCTCTGAATCATTCAGATGTTCATTTGACAAACTTCAGACGGGCATGTATATGTACTTTCTTGAGCAGGGGGACCTTGCGGGCGCTGCATGATTTCAGTCCTTCACAGCATAGTGTGTTACCAATTGTTTTCTTGGTGACTATGGTCCCAGCTGCCTTGAGATCATTGACAAGATCCTCCTGTGTAGTTCTGGGCTGATTCCTCACCGTTCTCATGATCATTGCAACTCCACGAGGTGAGATCTTGCATGGAGCACCAGGCCGAGGGAGATTGACAGTTTTTTTGTGTTTCTTCCATTTTGCGAATAATCCCACCAACTGTTGTCACCTTCTCACCAAGCTGCTTGGCGATGGTCTTGTAGTCCATTCCAGCCTTGTGTAGGTCTACAATCTTGTCCCTGACATCCTTGGAGAGCTCTTTGGTCTTGGCCATGGTGGAGAGTTTGGAATCTGATTGATTGATTGCTTGTGTGGACAGGTGTCTTTTTTATACAGGTAACAAACTGAGATTAGGAGCACTCCCTTAAAGAGTGTGCTCCTAATCTCAGCTCGTTACCTGTATAAAAGACACCTGGGAGCCAGAAATCTTTCTGATTGAGAGGGGGTCAAATACTTATTTCCCTCATTAAAATGCAATTCCATTTATAACATTTTTCACATGCATTTTTCTGGATTCTTTTGTTGTTATTCTGTCTCTCACTGTTCAAATAAACCTACCTTTAAAATTATAGACTGATCATTTCTTTGTCAGTCTGCACCCGGCACAGCCAGAAGAGGACTGGCCACCCCTCACAGCCTGGTTCCTCTCTAGGTTTCTTCCTAGGTTTTGGCCTTTCTAGGGAGTTTTTCCTAGCCACCGTGCTTTTACACCTGCAGTGCTTTTACACCTGCATTGCTTGCTGTTTGGGGTTTTAGGCTGGGTTTCTGTACAGCACTCTGTGACATCAGCTGATGTAAGGGGGGCTTTATAAATAAATTTGATTTGATTTGATTTGGTCAGTGGGCAAACGTACAAAATCATCGGGATCAAATACTTTTTTCCCTCACTGTATGCTTGTTTTCATGGGTTTCTAATTTTTGTTAGACTAAAGTAAAGTAATTGACACTAATTAAATCACTATTTTAGTTTACATGTACTGCATCATTTCTGTTGGGAAAGTATTTGCCAATGTGGTGAATAAAGAAATCAAGCACTGTTTGCAACAATTATAAGCGCCTAGTGAAAACATCTTGTAGGCGTTCCCAATCAATACGCTCGATAGAGGTCATTTGTATTTAGAGAAAAAAACATTTCTTTCACTTTCTCTCCACAATGTGATATTCAACAGAAGTACAATCATTGTAACACTAGGGACAGATATTTTTACACCGCTGATTTCAGCTCTGCTACACTCGAATGAGGTTTTAGAAATCCTTGTCAGTAGTAGTCCTTTACATGCTCAAAGAACATGCTGAATGAGTCGCACTGTTCTCGTAAAAGGCCAGGGTGCATTTTGGCCAACAGTACATTTGCAGTATAATGATTTAATGCAATGAAACCTTTTTCCATCTAATAGTGTCATGAACCAAAACCAAAACTCTATTTGTAGATGAGAAGGACACAGATCTCCTTCAGTTTCAATAAACACAAAGATCTTATACAGTATAGGCTAACCATGGTCCATTGAAAAAGGCCTGAGAAACTAAGATGGCCTCTGGCTCTAGTGACCAAAACATAAAAAGATAAAGAAAATCAAACTGTCTGGTAACACAGAAAAATACGTTACTTGTATAGTTTGTAGTCCTTTTATAACATCAACTCAAGCAGATGTAACTTCGTAGTGGGAGTCAGTCGTGGTATGGTAATGGCCATCTGACTAGCGAGGATAGCTCTTTGGCTCTTCAGATGGGGATATGGCCGAAATTGCCTCAGGGAAATATTTCTGTGTAGATGTACCAGAAAGCTACTCTACCATAAAGATACATGATGGAAGAATCTATTTGGTGATTATACCTCCTGCATGTTCTGTTCAAATGCATTTGCGTAATGGTTCCTACAAAAATATATTCATGGTTTGTATTATTTATGACACACCCAGCATTCTCACATACTGTAATTCTGTAGCCCGCTATTCCAATCACATTTCTGCTCACTTAAGGTCAGTTTGTTGTTGTAAATTCAAATGAATTTTAAAGCATAATACAGCATACATTTGTTTCTGACATTTTGCAAAAAACACAGTTGCTACTGTAAGGCAGTTTCTTTTATATCCATGCTAGTAGTAATTCAATTAAACCTGTTCTATGGACAAAAATATTCCCTACTCTACCATGTATCCATTATGAAGTGCATTTCAGTCCATAGTTTCTGTCTCATAGACTTATCTGTTGAAGTCATGCTTCCTTCAACCCGAACGTCTAGTTCACACAGTGAACGGCCACTGCCTCTCACGCCTTGGCACTGAAAGTTTCTTCCCTTCCCACGAGTTGACCTCCTGACAACATGTCTTGTCTCATAGCTGTCAGATTTTTCATCCCAGAGGCCCTGTTATTTTGTTAAACTCGCCTCCTTTTCCCTGTCACAGTTATTTGAGTGGGCAAAGGGTGATTTATAAAAATAAAAAAAATTATAACCACTCGAAATACCCAAATTCCATTTCTTGCCTCCCTCATGGAAAATCGTTGTAGACGACGTGATCTGGATGAAAGCAGGAATTACACAAGGTGTTTGCTTACATCTCAGCACTCAGGGCCTGCTAAAATAATAGGGTCCTTTCTAATACACATGCATTTTAGCCAAAGTACTCAGCCTTCTATGATTGAAACTGTTTGAATTCTGCGAAAATACAGTGAGGGAAAAAATTGTCCCTGACATCCTTGGAGAGCTCTTTGGTCTTGGCCATGGTGGAGAGTTTGGAATCTGATTGATTGATTGCTTCTGTGGACAGGTGTCTTTTATACAGGTAAAAAGCACTCCCTTTAAGACCACTCCCTTTAAGAGTGTGCTCCTAATCTCAGCTCGTTACCTGTATAAAAGACACCTGGGAGCCAGAAATCTTTCTGATTGAGAGGGGGTCAAATACTTATTTCCCTCATTAAATGCAAATCAATTTATAACATTTTCACGTGCGTTTTTCTGGATTTTTTTGTTGTTATTCTGTCTCTCACTGTTCAAATAAACCTACCATTAAAATTATAGACTGATCATTTCTTTGTCAGTGGGCAAACGTACAAAATCAGCAGGGGATCAAATACTTTTTTCCCTCACTGTACACCTGCAACAAGGTCACACCTGACCTCGTAACTTTTTCTATGTGATCAGTACATCAAAGAATAGAAGGTGATTAAGTTAGAGAAACAAGTGCTTAAAGCAATCACATTGTTGAGGTTTTAAAGAGATATAGCCCTACTGTATTAATAACTTAAGTGGTGGATGAGAATTAAAAAAGGGTGATACCTAGTCAGTTGTACACCTGAAATGTGTCTTCCACATTTAACCCAAACCCTCTGAATCAGAGAGGTGCTGGGGGCTGCCTTAATCAACATCCACAGCACCCAGGGGTTAACTGCCTTGCTCAGGGACAGAATGACAGATTTTTACCTTGTCAGCTCGGGGATTCAATCCAGCAACCTTTCAGTTACTGGCCCAACACTCTAACCACTAAGCTACCTGATAATGGGGCTCCTGAGTGGCGCAGCTGTCTAAAGCACTGCATCTCAGTGCTAGAGGCATAATTACAGACCCTGGTTCAATTCCAGGCCATGATTGGGAGTCCCATAGGGCGGCGCACAATTGGCCGAGTGTTGTCCGGGTTAGGGTTTGGCCGGGGTAGGCCATCATTGTAAATAAGAATTTGTTCTTAATGACTTGCCTAGTTAAATAAAAAATAAATACACTCTGTGTTTAGAAGAATGCATGTATGAAAGGACGACATTTGCTTAATTAATTTTGCTACACAGAGCAATTATCAGCAGTGGTGAGAGTACTGTAGGCCCTCTCAGGCAAGGAGTCTGTATAGCTTTCTCTTTTAAAGCCTACAGAGAGCTCAGAGATCGTCTTTAATGGGCTCTGCTCAGAAAACCCACAGGATCAGTCTGAAAGACATATTGCACATGAAATGTTTGAGATGACAACGTTTCTAAATAATTGTCCTCTGTGTTCTGCAGTCTATGTTGAGGGTGTCTAATGACTGTCATATTTTACTGGAATCATTTTTTGAAAAATAAATGTTTCTGTTTTTTTGTGTGCATTTCTTAGATCAAATAGGGTCTCAGACGCCTGAAGCTAAGTTGAAGAGGAGTAATGTAGCTTAGCCATGTGCTGTACTGAGACAAAGACCTACCAGAAGTGTCTGTAGTAAAGACATATCAACAAACAACCCATTGATTTTCATGATGTGCTCCTCTGTAAGACCCCTACAGAGATGACATGTCAGTATCCATAATCCGTTTTTGGAACCAGCCCATTACATCACTCCTCAATATATTATTTATTCTACTGTGTATTATATTTGATTTGTTACAGTACTATGTTGGAAATGGAATCTAGGCTGTGAGGACCAACACCAAGTTGATCAGGAATAGAACTACAGTCAAAACCCCTCCACACTTTCCATACCAAATAGTGGCATACTGAAGTGCTCTTTCTTCTTCATAGTGCACCAGTCTCTATGGCAGCAGACGTGTAGTTTGGAGCCGAGCTATGGCTGACTGTTTAGAACTGGATCTTACTGTATATGCCCCACAGTGGAGGTCATAATACCCACAAAACCTAGCGGTCAAACAGGCAAATGGTTCCAATCGTTTTTCCACCATTAATTTTACCCATACAGAATTTTAGAAACACAAAATAAGGGCTGTGTTTTGTGTAGGCTTATACTGGCGTGACCTTTTGATAACCACGTAAATCTCTCCCAGACAAGATTACTTTTATCAATATATTCAGCTTTATTCACTCTCAGATCTGAAAATGCTAATTAGCATCAAAGTAGACCATGCAAGACTACAATTCCCTGCAAGCTCCTGCACGTCATCTCTAGCTGACACCTTTGTTAACAGGTATTGTGTCAATTTAAAACTTGCACTAGACCGTTAAAATAATTGTCAACCTAAAGAAATGTCGTCAATTTATTCATTACTAAATTTAGCTAACATTAGATAGTTAATCCAGAGATTCTTACCTTTGCCTCGTTTCGGCGGTGTCGTCTAGATCATCATGGCATTTACAGTAATTTATGACAGCCACATTAGCAGCTAATTAGCATTTCATTTTGGGGTGTAAAATACAGGCGAATATATTGATAAAAGTCACCTTGTCTTATAGAGATTTACACGGTTATCAAAATGTCACGCCAGGGTAAGCCTACAGGAAACACAGCCCTCAAGTGTTTCTAAAATCCCGTATGGGAAAAATGTATGCTGGAGAAACAATTGGAACCATTCCTTGCTTGACCGATATGTTTTTGGGGTATTATGACAATTTTTTTATTTGCCTACATCAGGATGGATCTATTGATCTGGCTTTTAGAGCACTTTACGATCACCTTTGAGATGTTATTGTTCATCTGAAATTACAAATAATGGTGTTGTGATCAATATCTCTGCACCTTGACTGCAATACGGCTCTGTACTAAAGTAGACCATTGAGCATTAAGGCTTATAGTTGAGTGACGTATCACAAATGCTTGTTGGCACAGTTGCCAATAAAGTGCAATTAGGGTATACCCTGTAGAGTATTGTCAATGTTATCATTATTATGCACCATATTTCAGGAATACAGAAACACAGAGGGGTCAATATTGTTATTTTAGTTCACTTTCCTTTACTTCAGAAGATACCTTTTGAAAGCCTCTGTTTCTCCTCACTTCCTTGCTCTTGAACATCTGCTCAGGAGTGAAAATGTCACGATGGCAGGACCAGCAGGGGAGATGCCAGACGGCCTTTGTGTTTCTGTGTTCTCTCAGGTCTGTACAGCAGGGGAGCCGTAACAGACACCTTCATATTTACAACATACAACTCTCATCTTTGTCAGATACTGCCAGCTGACTGGCACACGAGGGGGAACTTCAGGGGTACTCCGGGCAGAGCAAAATTCAGTTGGTAATACAATAAGCAAAAAAGGTTGTGAACCACTGCTCTAAGTAAACTTGGGATGGCCACTGCTGCTTCCTGAAGTTAAGAGTGATGTATTAGGGCTTTTATAGGCCCAGTTAAATGATGGAATGCTCTATTCCACCCAGTCCCATCAGAATATCAATTAGCCGAAGTTCAATGAATAACACAGAGGGTTGTTTTTTCATCTCAATAGGTTACATAAGGATTCACTGAACTTTCATGATGGTACGTTGGTTCCGTACTGCCCTCTCACACACCAAACATGCCAATATCAATTTCTATTAATGTTTGTAATAACAGGTTGGGAATACTATCTAATGCTAATGGACAGTATTCAACTGCAGTGGAATAATTTTTGAGTTTGAGTTCTTTATTTATCGGTATGATAATTGCAGTTTGATGAGTGTCTGTGATTGATCATTCCAGGAAATGGAATAAAAGCGGGAGTTTGTATTTGGGATTCCCGATGGTAAATGTGTGGGGTGAAGCCCCTGAATCAGCGTGGAGAGGTTAGTCGGAAATGGCACCCTATTCCTTACATAGTGCACTACTTTTCACCAGGGGCCATAGAGGTCTGGTCATATATAGGGAATAGGGTGGCATTTCAGACGCAGCCATAAAGAGAGAGGCCTGGTACAGGATAGTGCCTAACATGCTGACTAGACCAGGCACGTGCGTGCGCCATCGCACGCATGCTGATTTTGTCCATCCACTCCAGACGTGATTAGGACATGCAGGTTGAAATATAAAAACTAACTCTGTACAAACTATATTAATTTGGGGACAGGTCGAAACGCATGAAACATTCATGGCAATTTAGCTAGCTAGCTTGCTATTGTTAATTTATGCAAGGATATAAACATTGGGTTGTTATTTTACCTGAAATGCACAAGTTCCTCTACTCTGACAATTAATCCACAGATAAAAGGGTAAACCTAGTTAGTTTCAAGTAATCTCTCCTCCTTCAGTCTTGTTCTTCTTTGGACTTTATATGGCGGTTGGCAACCAACATTAAGGTGCCTTACCACCACCAACTGGACTGGAGTGTGGACCTGAGTTCATATTTCAATCCCCCTGCGGGTATATGCTCCTAAAAACCAATGAGGAGATGGGAGAGGCAGGATTTAGAGCACATAAAGTGTAAAAAATAGAACCAAGTTCTATTTTAGCGCCTGGCTACACAGATGCACGCAAGCAGTTTGGATGAAATTATTGAATAACGTGTGTGAACATTTATTTTGCAACACTTGTGGATGTAACGTGAGCGATGTGGTCAGCATGTTATACATTACTACCAGACAGGGTAGCTTCATCTTTGCAATGACTGGAACTGACTATGTGCTTCCAATCAATAGCCCTCCTCCCAATGATGGATACTCCATCACAGTGCTCCCAGACACTTCATAGATTTACATATTACCTGTCAGTCCACGACCTGCCACTCACCTGTCCGTTTTACAGACTCCTGACTTACAGCTCTCTATCTCTCCATGGAATTGAGGGAGAACTTCAAGTGGAGTGTGTGTGCATGTTTGTGCGAGTGTGGTAGTGGGTGAAAATGACAGAGGTGTACTGAAAAGTATTTGTGCATGGTCAGGATCTGATTTCACTGTTTCTGCTGTTCCAGTAGTTCTCTTCTCTTTTATTTTGTAACCACAGTTCCCCCATGTTGATATCCAGGCGGTGGTCTTGTCCTCCACTTGATTACCCTCTAAATCCACAGAATCCCACTCATTATTATAAAATAATATAATCCACCACTGCACACTGAGAACAATCCTAACGCGAGATCAATGTCTGATTTATGCAAAGTTCTAATTACACATGAAGTTCTCAAATTAGGACTTTGGAACACACTTCTTGATCACATAACCAAGACCACCCAGAATATGGATGCAGTATACCCACCAAGTGGCTAAGACTTCCTAATCTGAATGCTGTATACACACCAAACTGGCTAAAACTTCTTAATCTGGATGCTCTATACCCACCAAGCTGGCTAAGACTTCCTAATCTGGATGCTGTATACCCACCAAGCTGGCTAAAACCTCCTAATCTGGATGCTCTATACCCACCAAGCTGGCTAAGACTTCCTAATATGGATGCTCTATACCCACCAAGCTGGCTAAAACTTCCTAATATGGATGCTGTATACCCACCAAGCTGGCTAAGACTTCCTAATATGGATGCTCTATACCCACCAAGTTGGCTAAGACTTCCTAATATGGATGCTCAATACCCATCAAGCTGGCTAAGACCTCCTCATCTGGATGCTCTATACCCACCAAGCTGGCTAAGACTTCCTAATCTGGATGCTCTATACCCACCAAGCTGGCTATGACTTCCAAATATGGATGCTCTATACCCACCAAGCTGGCTAAGACTTCCCAATATGGATGATGTATACCCATCAAGCTGGCTAAAACGTCCTAATAAGGATGCTGTATACCCACCAAGCTGCCTAAGACTTCCTAATAAGGATGCTGTATACCGACAAAGCTGGCTAAGACTTCCTAATATGGATGTTCTATACCAAGCTGGCTAAGAGAAGGGTGTTCTGAGTTTTGACAGTGTGTATTCTCTCCAGAAAGGAAGGCCACACACTGGCGATCAAAGTCCCTCTTCTCACTAACAAGCCGCCTTGTAGAAGAGGTCTGCTCCACATTGTTGGGCAAGGATAATGGTGTTTGACATAGTGTCTGTGGCTGCTGTGTCTTCTTTGGTCAGGTGATGCACTTCACAGGAGTTTAGGATGCTGGAAATAATGTCCTGATTTGAGCTGCAATGATAAAGCCATTACGCCTGCCTGACACAGAACACCTACACTGGGGATTCAATTTAATTTAAATTAATTAATTATTATTTAATTTAAAGTACAGCTTTAGACCGTCTCCTCACTCCAAAGCTCCAACTTTACTCCAAAGCTCCAACTTTACTCCAAAGCTCCCGATTACAAAATTAGCATGGACCACAAATCCTTACAGGATGATGATTCATCATGGCATCGTTTTCACCCATGATTCTTTAATTTAGGTACCAGTCAAAAGATTGGACACACCTACTCATTCAAGGGTTTTTATTTATTTTTACTATTTTATACTTTGTATTATAATAGTGAAGACATCAAAACTATGAAATAACACATATGAAATCATGTAGTAACCAAAAAAGTGTTAAACAAAGTAGCCACCCTTTGCCTTGATGACTGCTTTTGCATTTTCTCAACCAGCTGCATGAAATGGTCACCTGGAATGCTTTTCCAACAGTCTTGAAGGAGTTCCTACATATGCTGAGCACTCCCGCTTCTTTTCCCTCTTTCCCATCCAACTCATCCCAAACATTCTCAATTGGGTTGAGGTTGGGTGATTTGTGTAGGCCAGGTCATCTGATGCAGCAATCCATCACTCTCCTTCTTGGTCAAATAGCCCTTACACAGCCTGGAGGTGTGTTTTGGATTATTGTCCTGTTGAAAAACAAATGATAGTTCCACTAAGCGCTGACCAGATGGGATGGCGTATCGCTGCAGAATGCTGTGGTAGCCATGCTGTTTAAGTGTGCCTTGAATTCTAAATAAATCAGTGACAGTGTCACCAGCAAAGCACCCCCCACACCATCACACCTCCTCCTCAATGTTTCATGGTGGGAACACACATGCAGAGATAATCCATTCACCTACTCTGAGTCTCATAAGACACGGCGGTTGGAACCAAAAATCTCAAATTTGGACTCATCAGACCAAAGGACATATTTCTACCGGTCTAATGTCCATTGCTCATGTATCTTGGCCGAAGCAAGTCTCTTCTTCTCATTGGTCCCCTTTAGTCATGTTTTTTTTTTGCAGCAATTCGACTATGTAGCCCTGATTCACGCAGTCTCCTCTGAACAGTTGATGTTGAGATGTGTCTGAACTCTGTGAAGTGCAATCGGAGGTGCAGTTAATTTCCGATTTCTGAGGCTGTTAACTCTAATGAACTTGTCCTCTGCAGCAGAGGTAACTCTGGGTCTTCCTTTCCTGTGGCAGCCCTCATGAGAGCAAGTTTCATCATGGCGCTTGATGTTTCGACTGCACTTGAAGAAACTTTCAAAGTTCTTAATTTTCCAGACTGACTGACCTTCATGTCTTAAAGTAATGATGGACTGCTTATTTGAGCTGTTCTTGCCATAATATGGACTATTTTACCAAATAGGGCTATCTTCTGTATACCAGCCCTACCTTGTCACAACACAACTGATTGGCTCAAACGCATTATGAATGAAAGAAATTCCACAAATTAACTTTTGACAAGTTACACCTGTTAATTGAAATGCATTCTAGGTGACTACCTCATGAAGCTGGTTGAGAGAATGCCAAGAGTGTGCAAAGCTGTCTTCAAGGTAAAGGGTGGCTACTTTGAAGAATCTGAAGTATAAAATATATTTTGATTTGTCTAACTCTTTTTTGGTTACTACATGATTCCATATGTGTTATTTCATAGTTTTGATGTCTTCACTATTATTATACAATGTAGAAAATAGTAAAACATTTAGAAATTCCCTGGAATGAGTAGATGTGTCCACATGATTGGTACTGTATAGCTTATGTAGGGCTGGATGGTGTACCGTATTTTATGATATACCGATATTGATGCACGGACCGGTTTGGGTTTTTACTTTACTTTCTATAATGGTGTTTGGTTTGTTAAATCTGATACGCCGTGTGTAACATCTTCGCTACTTCAGTCATCTCTATCCGCTCTCTCGCTCTCCATGCAGCTTTCCACACAGACCTAGCCCCACACCCTGTTCCTTGACCACGAGATGCTTGCGTTCAGTCTGCATGGTCAATGCAGCAAATCAAATCTAATTTTATTGGTCACATACACATGGTTAGCAGATGTTAATGCGAGTGTAGCGAAATGCTTGTGCTTCTAGTTCCGACAGTGCAATAATATCTAACAAGTAATCTAACAAATTCACAACGACTACCTTATACACACAAATGTAATGGGATTAACTTCTTAGGGAGCGGCTCCCGAGGTGACGGTTTTGGAGAGTCTGGCGTGCCCAAAGTAAAATGCCTCCCACTCAGGCCCAGAAAATAGGATATGCACATAATTAGTACTATTGGATAGGAAACACTCTGAAGTTTCTAAAAGTGTTAACATAATATCTGTGAGTATAACAGAACGGATATAGCAGGCGAAAACCCAAGGAATTTCTGTCCTGGAAAAAGTGTTTTTGACACATTGCCTCATTTTGAACCCCTCCCTATTGAAAACAGCCATTTCTGGGAGTAAGATTGCAGTACCTATTGCTTCCACTGGATGTCAACAGTCTCTAGACAGTGTTTGGTGATGTTATAGTTGCTCTGGATGGTAATAGAAGAAGAATTTCGAACTGGTCATCGGATGTAAACAGAAGAGGATGCGCGTTCACGGGCTCGCGCGCGCTGTGTTTTTTTCCTTTCCTATCGTCCAGTTTATAATCCGGTTGAAATATTATAGTAAATATACATAAAAGTGCTCCTAAGGATACATTATCAATGATGTTTGATTGTTCTTGGACAAGTGTATAGGTATAGGTTGAACGCGTTCTCTTCACGGTTCAATGGGCGAGTGGACGCTGTATTTTATGATCATAACGCGCCAACCAAACGGAGATTTATCAGATAGTGTGGAGGTGATATGATCCTTAACTAGTCTCTCAAAGCCCTTCATGATGACAGAAGTGAGTGCTACGCGGCGATAGTCATTTAGTTCAGTTACCTTAGCCACCATTGTTCCTGTTCCCAAGAAAGCTATCTTGAAGCATGTTGACACAGCAGACTGGGATAGGGATTGATTGAATATGTCCGTAAACACACCAGCCAGCAGGTCTGGGCCGGCAGCCTTGCGAGGGTTAACACGTTTAAACGTTTTACTCACATTGGCAACGGTGAAGGAGAGCCCAAAGGCTTTGGTAGCGGGCCGTGTCAGTGGCACTGTATTGTCCTCAAAGCGAAGTTGTTTAATTTCTCTGGGAGCAAGACATCGATGTCCACGACGGGGCTGGTTTAATTTTGGAATCTGTGATTGACTGTAGGGAATAGCTACACCGTTTTGTATTCAGTCATGTTTCCAGTCGCCTTGCCCTGATTAAAAGCAGTAGTTCGCACTTTCAGTTTTGCGCAAATGCTGCCTTCAATCCATGGTTTCTGGTTAGGGAAGGTTTTAATAGTCACAGTGGGTACAACATCACCGATGCACTTGTTAATAAACTCGCTCACCGAGTCAGTTGATGACAACAATGTTTTTTTCACATAGCTTCTTAATATAAACCCACTAGCGTTCTATAATTACACTATCCGTTTGTGTTTCTTACATCTGCAAGCAGCTAGTTTGTCTTAAATCCTGTTAGCCGCTAATAGTTAGCCTGCTAATACTAATCACTAATGCTAATCGCTAGCTAGCTAATAAATGTACTGAGTCAGAGCAAATGTAATTAGCTATACAGCCTGAAAATACTGTACCAGTGATTGTGTAGACCTAAATCAGCATGTTGTTTATGCTACAGTATCTTCTAAATCAAGTATTCCCAAACTGTGGTACGCGCAATGCCGCTGGGGGTACGCCAAATAACATTTTCAGTTATATTTTCCAACAGGGCTATACATTTGGGTGAGGTTTATTTCTCGCCTGAGGAGCCTTGTTGTCACGACTTCCGCTGAAGTCGGTCCCTCTCCTTGTTCGGGCGGTTTTCGGCGGTTGACGTCACTGGCCTTCTAGCCATCGCCGATCCATTTTTCATGTTCCATTTGTTTTGTCTTTGTTTTACACACCTGGTTTTAATTCCCAAATTACTTTTACACCAGCTATACACACTGGCTTATGACAGAATCACACACCTCAACGAATGGAGTCAGCAGGAGCAGAAGCCCTCCCTGTGGCAGTAGTAGAGTGAGTCCAGCAGCACGCGACCATGTTGCAATGTCTGGGCACTGCCATGGATCGCGTGCTGCAGAAGATGGATAGATGGGAGAGAGGAGGAGGTCTGCCAGCACCTCCACCACCCCCTCTACACCCGGTCCCACTGTTCAGCCCTCCTTCACCCGGTCCGTACTCCAGCTGGGGTTCCTACTACAGCTGGGGTTCCTACTCCAGCTGGAACTCTACCTGGCGACCGTCCACCCGGCTCCTTCGGGACGTGAGAGCGTGTCCGCCCTCGTCTCCTGCCTTCCAGGCAAAGCCCTGGAATGGGCCAACGCCGTATGGAGTGAGGGAGACGCGGCGTTGGATCGTTACGCAGAGTTCACCCGCCGTGAATGTGTGTTCCATCTGAGGCAGGGGACGAGGAGCGCTCAGGATTTCGCTTTGGACTTTCGGACCCTGGCCACCAGCGCAGGATGGAACAACAGGGCCCTGATCGATCACTACCAGTGCAGTCTGCGAGGACATCCATTGGGAGTTGGCCTGCCGAGACACCACCCTCACATTGGACCAGCTGGTGGACCTGTCCATCCGGCTGGACAACCTGCTTGCCACCCGCGGACGTCCGGATCGGGGCCTGTCAGTTCCATCCCCCAGCACCTCCGATCCGACGCCCATGGAGCTGGGAGGTGCTGTGCTTAGAGCGACCGGAGGAGGGGACATTCCCTGCACCATCTGTGGCCGCAGAGGGCACACTGCTGGTCGGTGCTGGAGGGGTTCCTCAGGGAGTCGAGGCAGCAGGCAGGGCACTGTCGTGTCACCCCAGGTGAGTAGGCACCAGGCTCACTTAGAGCCCCCTGTTCCTCACATGTATGTGTTTATTGAGTTTTCCCCGCATTCCCAGCATAAGGCGCTCGTAGATTCAGGCGCAGCTGGGAATTTTATTGACCGTTCTTTTGCCCATAGTTTAGGGATTCCCATTGTTCCTGTTGATATGCCCTTCCCTGTGCACTCCCTAGATAGTTGACCATTAGGGTCAGGGCTGATTAGGGAGGCCATCGCTCCACTAGACATGGTTACGCAGGAGGGTCACAAGGAGAGAATCAGTCTCTTCCTTATTGATTCTCCTGCGTTTCCTGTGGTGCTGGGCCTACCCTGGTTGGCCTGTCATGACCCCACTATTTCGTGGCAACAGAGGGCTCTCAAGGGGTGGTCCCAAAAGTGCTCAGGTAGGTGTGTAGGCGTTTCCATCGGTGTGACTATGGTGGAAAGTCCAGACCAGGTCTCCACCGTGCGCATCCCCTCAGAATATGCTGATTTGGCTCTCACCTTCTGTAAGAAGAGGGCGACTAAATTACCACCCCATCGACGGGGGGATTGTGCGATAAATCTCCTGGTAGATGCCGCACTTCCCAGGAGTCACGTGTATCCTCTGTCTCAGGAGGAGACGGCGGCTATAGAAACGTGTATCCGAATCCCTGGGGCAGGGATACATTCGGCCCTCCACTTCACCTGCCTCCTCGAGTTTCTTTTTTGTGAAGAAGAAGGATGGAGGTCTGCGCCCGTGTATTGACTATCGGGGTATACATCAGATCACTGTGAGATACAGCTACCCGCTGCCTCTCATAGCCAGTGCGATCGAGTCAATGCACGGGGCGAGCTTATTCACAAAATTGGATCTCAGGAGCGCTTATAACCTGGTGCGTATCCGGGAGGGGGATGAGTGGAAGACGGCATTTAGTACCACCTCAGGGCACTATGAATACCTTGTCATGCCGTGCGGGTTGATGAATGCTCCATTAGTCTTTCAGGCCTTTGTTGACGAGATTTTCCGGGACCTGCACGGGCAGGGTGTAGTGGTGTCTATCGATGACATTCTGATATACTCCGCTACACGCGCCGAGCATGTGTCACTGGTGCGCAGGGTGCTTGGTCGATTGTTGGAACATGACCTGTACGTCAAGGCTGAGAAATGTCTGTTCTTCCAACAGTCCGTCTCCTTCCTAGGGTACCGCATTTCCACGTCAGGGGTGGAGATGGAGAGTGACCGCATTTCAGCCGTGCATAATTGTCCGACTCCCACCACGGTAAAGTAAGTGCAGCGGTTCCTAGGGTTTGCCAACTACTACCGGAGGTTTATCCGGGGCTTTTGGTCACCTGAAGGCTCTGTTTACCTCGGCTCCCGTGCTGGCTCATCCGGATCCCTCTTTGGCATTCATAGTGGAGGTGGATGCGTCCGAGGCTGGGATAGGAGCCGTGCTCTCTCAGGGCTCGGGTATGGTCGGGCATCGGTCGGATGCTGTCTTAGTGGGAAGTACTGGTGGCCCGCTTTAGCTAAGGACGTTAGGGTTTATGTTTCATCCTGCTCGGTGTGCACCCAGTGCAAGGCTCCTAGATACCTGCTCAGAGGGAAGTTACAACCCCTACCCGTTCCACTGCGGCCGTGGTCGCACCTGTCGGTGGACTTCCTGACTGATCTTCCTCCCTCACAGGGTAACAAAATGATCCTGGTCGTTGTGGATCGGTTTTCTAAGTCCTGCCATCTCCTTCCTTTGCCATTGTCTCCCTGCGGCCCTACAGGCCCTGTTCACACACATCTTCCGGCACTACGGGGTGCCTGAGGACAGGGGTCCCCAGTTCACGTCCAAGGTTTGGAGGGCGTTCATGGAACGTCTGGGAGTCTCGGTCAGCCTCACCTCAGGTTTTTACCCCGAGAGTAACGGGCAGGTGGAGAGAGTAAACCAGGATGTGGGTATGTTTTTGCGGTCATATTGCCAGGACCGGTCGGGGGAGTGGGCGGTGTTCATCCCCTGGGCAGAGATGGCCCAAAACTCACTCTGCCACTCCTCCACTAACCTCTCTCCCTTCCAGTGCGTACTGGGATATCAGCCGGTTCTGGCACCTTGGCATCAGAGCCAGATCGAGGCTCCTGCGGTGGACGAATGGTTTAAACGCTCGGAGAAGACCTGGGACGCCGCCCATGTCCACCTGCAACAGGCCGTGAGGTGGCAGAAGGCGAGCGCCGACCGCCACCGCAGTGATGCCCCGGTGTTTGCACCGGGGGACAGGGTCTTGCTCTCGACCCGAAACCTGCACCTCCGACTGCCCTGCCGGAAGCTGGGCCCGTGGTTTGCGGGGCCATTCAAAGTCCTGAGGAGACTGAACGAGGTTTGTTACAAGTTACAGCTCCTCCCAGATTACCGCATTAACCCCTCGTTCCATGTGTCTCTCCTCAGGCCGGTGGTGGCTGGTCCACTCCAGGGGTCTGAGGTGCGGGAGGTTCCTCCACCGCCTCTGGACATTGAGGGGGCCCCAGTGTATGCTGTTCGAGCCATCATGGACTCGAGGCGTCGGAAGAGGGGCCTTCAGTACCTCGTGGAGTGGGAGGGGTACGGTCCGGAGGAGAGATGCTGGGTGCCGGTGGAGGACGTGTTGGACCCTTCGATGCTGCGGGAGTTCCACCGTCTCCATCCGGATTGCCCTGCACCTCGTCCTCCAGGTCGTCCCCGAGGTCGGTGTCGGCGCGCTGCTGGAGCTGCGCGTCAAGGGGGGGTACTGTCACGACTTCCGCCGAAGTCGGTCCCTCTCCTTGTTCGGGTGGTTTTCGGCGGTCGACGTCACCGGCCTTCTAGCCATCGCCGATCCATTTTTCACGTTCCAATTGTTTTGTCTTTGTTTTACACACCTGGTTTCAATTCCCAAATTACATGGTTTTTGTGCGTGATTGTTTTGTTGTTCTTTGTCGGTCTGGTTTATTCCCCTGTGTGTTTTGATTAAATACGTTGTTTACTCATCTCTGCTTTCCTGCGCCTGATTTGTACACCAGCTATACACACCGGCTTATTACACTTGTTTCACTGCAAAATAACAACACAATGTCAAATAGAGGTAGCCTAGTCAAATAATTAACATCCAGTCCCATTAACTGTTACTCTCTCGCGGGAATTCCACTAACGATCTGTATGTAGCCAAATGTAGCTGCTTCCCATTTCGTTTGCTCGAAAGTTGATAAATGGTTAAAAAAAGTAAGGCCTGCGTCCATAGAGACACTTTCCAGCTCTACTTGTCGTACTGCCTCTACCAGCAGTACTACACCTGCACCTGTTGACAACACAAGCTGTTCTGCTTCCACGAGCACATCCAATGCTAGCATCAGTAATTCTATATTTGTTGTTAGCCCAGCTAGCATGGACACTGACAGTTGTGAATCTTATGCAGCCGAAGAGCTTCTGCCCCCTTACCCGGGAAAGCACCGAAAAAAGACAGGGACGTTGGACCATCAAAGAGGCGCAAATATAATGAGAACTACATTGATTTGGGGTTCACTTATATTGGGACTAGTGCTTTTCATCAGCCACTGTGTGTTATATGTACAAAAGTACTATCTAACAACTCGATGAAAGCTTCACTCTTGCACAGACATTTAGAAACAAAACATGCCAATTTGAAAAATAAGCCACGGGTGTTTTTTGAGCGAGAATTAAGATGACTTTTGAGTAGTAAGGCATGTTTAAAAGCAACAGATACCATTAATAAGAAGGGGCTAGAAGTGTCCAATATGGTGAGATACCAAGTGGTTAGGACAGGCAAGCCCCATACTATTGTGGAGGACTTAATTCTTCCTGCTGCCGCGGATATGGCTGGGATAATGCTGGGGGAAAAGGCCATAAAAACTATACAGACAATGCCTGTGTCAAACAACACTGTTTCACGATGCATCAGTGACATGGCAGGAGATGTTTTGAAACAATTACTGCTTCGCATACAAGCCAGTGAATTATATGCGTTACAGCTGGATGAGTCAACAGAGGTGGCGGGCCTGGCACAGCTCCTGGTATATGTTCGTTACGTTTATAGGGGGTCAATTAAGGAAGACATCCTCTTCTGGAAATCAGGACAACAGAAGAGGATATTTGTAAAATACTGGACAGCTTTGTGACATCAAATGGACTTTGGTGGTCAAGATGTGTTGGTATTTGTACTGATGGCGCAAAAGCCATGAAAGGGAGACATAGTGGAGTGGTAACTCGCGTGCAAGCAGTTGCTCCCGACGCCACTTCGGTACACCAAGAGGCTCTTGCTGCCAAAGGAATGCCTGACAGCTTGAAAGAAGTTTTGGACACTACAGTGAAAATGGTTAACTTTGTTAAAGCAAGGCCCCTGAACGTTCGTGTATTTTCTGCACTATGCAATGATATGGGCAGCGACCATGTAACGATTTTACAACGTACAAAAGTGCGCTCGTTATCAAGGGGCAAAGTATTGACAAGTTTTTTTAAATTGAGAGACAAGCTTAAAGTTTTCTTTACTGACCATAATTTTCTTGTGGTCTTACCGCTTGCATGATTACGGGTTTCTCACACGACTGGTCTATCTGGGTGATGTATTTTCTCGCCTGAATGATCTGAATCTAGGATTACAAGGACTCTGCAACTATATTCAATGTGCGGGACAAAATTGAGGCTATGATTAAGAAGTTGGAGCTCTTCTCTGTCTGCATTAACAAGGACAACACACAGGTCTTTCCATCATTGTATGATTTTTTGTGTGCAAATGAACTCAAGCTTACGGACAATGTCAAATGTGATGTAGTGAAGCACCTGAGTGAGTTGGGTGCGCAATTACGCAGGTACTTTCCCGAAATGGATGACACAAACAATTGGATTCGTTATCCCTTTCATGCCCTGCCTCCAGTCCACTTACCAATATCTGAACAAGAGAACCTCATCGAAATTGCAACAAGCGGTTCTGTGAAAATTGAATTTAATCAGAAGCCACCACCAGATTTATGGATAGGGCTGCGCTCAGAGTTTCTTACCTTGGCAAATCGCTCTGTTAAGACACTGATGCCCTTTGCAACCACGTACCTATCTGAGAGTGGATTCTCGGCCCTCACTAGCATGAAAACGAAATACAGGCAGACTGTGTGTGGAAAATGATTTAAGACTGAGAGTCTCTCCAATACAACCCAACATTGTAGAGTTATGTGCATCCTTTCAAGCACACCCTTCTCATTAACCTGTGGTGAGTTATTCACAATTTTCGATGAACAAATCAAGTTTTATATGTAAGATGGCTAAATGTTGGTTAGGGCTTGTAAGTAAACATTTCACCGTAAGGTCTACACCTGTTGTATTCGTCGCATGTGACAGAATTTGATTCAATTTAGATTTCTTTCAAGCAATTTTGTATATCGGCTATACTATACCTTAGCCTAATACCTCATGCATACCATATTATGTGTTTGTAATGTTATTACTTGTATTAGTGGTAAGAAATGACCAGTAAGAAGTCTTCATCTCCTTTTAGTTATCCATTATTCAAATGTGTTTAGGTATCGGCATAAGTATAGAAGTGTGGTGTTTAGAATGTACTGTTTGAGATTAGCACCAACTGAAAGGGCATCCAAGGAGATTATGAGACCTTGGAGACTTGATTAACTTCTGTAACTCTCTCTCACAGGTACAGTAATCAGAACACTGTCTCCTCCCACTAGTGCAATTATATAATTAACATGTACTTTTTGCCCATTGGGATTTTGGCAATTACATTTCTGTACCTCCTATGATATACTGTGTGTTTGTTCATCTTGCAGCCCCACTGCAGTATTTTATTTCATCCACTGTAGAATTGAAACTTAAGAAGAACAATAAGATGAACGTTTCATTTTGTTTTTGATGTTAAACTCTGATAATGAGCACCTTGCAACGCGGATGATCACAATGTTCTTTGTTTTTAGCAAATACATTTTTGTAACACAGTATTGTCTTCTATTTGAGGATTTGTGTCGTTTCTTTCTCCCCCTTTCTTCCTAATTACTATGACTTTGTTATTAACATTCCTTTGGAAAAGGTTGATTTGCATAAGACAGTGAGTGGATAGCAACCCCTGTCAGGGTTCATACCAACCTTCCACCTACTCAAAACAATTAGAAAATTGCCCCTAACAGCTGGTCCAAGAAAGTTTGCCAGAGCCAAACTGTAACAGAACACATTGTATGCTTCAAAACAGACCTCTTTTCTTGCGACTATATACAGTTACTACCTGTTCTATCTCTATAAAGGATGAAACACACTGAGAATCTCACTGCCCTATAGGTACAGTGCCTGTAGAAAGTCTACACCCCATAGAAAATTGTCTAAATTAAGACAAATAAATAAAACAGAAATGTCACAATTGGATAATTCCCCACCCCCCTGACTAAATACTTTGGCAGCCATTACAGCTGTGAATCATTTTCATTATGAGTCTACCAACTTTGCAGTTTGCACAACTCTTAGGGTAGCATACAGTATTCGGACCCCTTGACTTTTTTCAAATTTTGTTACATTACAGCCTTATCTAAAATGGATTAATTGAAAATGTTCCTCACCAATCTACACACAATGCCCCATAATGACAAATCGAAAACAGGTTTTTAGAAATGTTTGCAATTTAAAACACACAAAAAAACAGAAATATCTTATTTACATAAGTGTTCAGACCCTTTGCTATGAGACTCGTAATTGAGCTCAGGTGCATCCTGTTTCCATTGATCATCTTTGATATGTTTCTACAACTTGATTGGAGTCCACCTGTGGTAAATTCAATTGATTGGACATGATTTGGAAAGGAACACAACGGTCTATATAAGGCCCCACGGTTGCATGTCAGAGCAAAAACCAAGCCATGAGGTCGAAGGAATTGTCTGTAGAGCTCTGAGACAGGATTGTGTCGAGGCACAGATCTGGGGAAGGGTACCAAAACAATTCTGTAGCATTGAAGGTCCCCAAACACACAGGGGCCTCCATCATTCTTAAATGGAAGACGTTTGGAACCACCAAGACTCTTCCTAGAGTTGGCCTCCCGGCCAAACTGAGCAATCGGGGGAGAAGGGCCTTGGACGGGGAGGTGACCAAGAACCCGATGGTGACTCTGACAGAGTTCCTCTGTGGAGACTGGAGAACCTTCCAGAAGGACAACCATCTCTGCAGCACTCCACCAATCAGGCCTTTATGGTAGAGTGGCCAGACGGAAGCCACTCCTCAGTAAAAGACACATGACAGCCCGCTTGGAGTTTTCCAAAAGGCACCTGAAAGATTCTCAGACCATGAGAAACAAAATTCTCTGGTCTAATGAAACCAAGATTGAACTCTTTGGCCTGAATGCAAAGCGTCAGGTCTGGAAGAAACCTGGGACCATCCATACGGTGAAGCAGCATTATGCTCTGGGGATGTTTTTCAGCAGCAGGGACTGGGAGACTAGTCAGGATCAGGGAAAGATGAACGGAGCAAAGTACAGAGAGATCCTTGATGAAAACCTGCTCCAGAGTGCTCAGGACCTCATTTGGGGGTGAAGGTTCACCTTCCAACAGTATAATGACCCTAAGCACGCCACGACAATGCAGGAATGGCCCAGCCAGAGCCGGACTTAATGGACAGCGATATTTCAACCTTTTTAAAGCAGATTTAGGTCAGGACTGAGACTAGACCACACAATTCATTTAAAGTACAGCTTTAGCCCATCTCCTGATGACAAAATGTATCATTGACCGCAAATCCTTACAGGATGAGGATTCAGCATGGCATCATTTTCACCCTGATTATTTCATTTAGGTACAGTATATCCTAGGGGTATATATTAAAGCATTTTTTTGCGCATATCCATATTCCTAAATAACCTCAAGGTAAACAGAAGTTAATTGCAGTGTATAAGATGTATTTGATGCACCCTCAGACTTGTGAGGTACATACTGTATATCGACTATACTATACCATTGATTGGAGTCCACATCATGGATACCGCATTATGTGTCTGTAATGTTATTACTAGTATTACTTTTAAGAAATGACCAGTAATACATCTTAATCTCCTTTTTATTTATCCATTATTCAAATGTTTGCGTTTGGTATTTTAAGCAAATTTAGGTCAGGACTGAGACTAGACCACTCAGGAACACTCAACACCTCTTGGAAATCCATTATGGTGTGTCTTTTGCATACAAATCTGTGTAATTGTCCCAAAGAAAAATAAAACCCTATTCCAAAGTTATGTTTTTAGACAACTGATATGGGTTGTCCTTTGCCTGGGCTTTGCTCATTTCATATTTCTTTTGATCCAACAATCTGCCCAGTCCCTGTCAGTGACAAGCATACCCATAAGATGATGCTGCCACCACAATAATTGAGAATTCAAAGGGATCAAGAACATGGCATTCACTCCATATTACTGGCCTATATGACAAAGCGAAAAGAAAGAAGTCTTTGTTTAAAAAAAAACACACCAAATCATCCATTCTGTTTTCAACAAGGCTGTTAAATAATACTGCAAGACAACACAACACATAAATTAAAAACTATAGGGTTGGGTCAAATCAAATACAACACAGAGTGAAACCCTCTGTATTTTCAAGTATTGTAGTGGCAGCATCGTGTTATGGGTATGCTTGTAATCGTAAGATATTAGCTGTGTGTTTTGTTTACAAGAACTCAAGGCACATTTTTGCCAAAGGGTTCATGTTGGGCCGAAATCTCATGTTCTCTTGAGGTCGCTGACCTCATCCATAGTTTTATTTTTTGGACCAGTACATTTCACTGTTTGTCACACGCCAGCTTGTCTTGCTTAGCTTGTTTTGTTCATTAGAGAGAATAGATACACAAGGTCATATGCTTCTAGGGTATTTGCTTGCCCGTGTCTTGCTGCCATTGAAGCTGAGGTCATGGACAGATTTCATTGATTTGCTGTGCAAGAGTGAACATCTTGTAGGATAAGTGTGAAAATGACACCACTGTCTATGGACTGTGAAGTACTTACAGTATTACATGTCTCAAGCCAAGTTCTATTCCCTTTCCTCTGTTGCCAAGATTTCATGTCATCCCACATAAACATATTGAAAAACATAATTGAGTAAGATATGCAAATACATTCCACCATTATAATCCAATTATATTTATGTCACTGATGGATTATAAACAAATGTCCCGGGGTGCACTTTGAGATATTAATTTGTGTAATCCTAAAACCATTGTGGACGAAATTAGGCTTTTTTCAAACATGATCTCATTACAAAGAGGAAGTGAAATGAAAAGTAGTAAATCATTAAAGAGTGC
This sequence comes from Hucho hucho, assembly GCA_003317085.1. Lineage (NCBI taxonomy): Eukaryota > Metazoa > Chordata > Actinopteri > Salmoniformes > Salmonidae > Hucho > Hucho hucho. Next base: position 72,325 of record QNTS01000304.1, read on the forward strand.
TGGGTTCATTTCTCTGTTTTGTCACCAAATAATCTTTGTATGGTAACAGGCAATGGTGTTTTGTTCAATGCATGAAGGAGCTCAACGTTTGTTTTCAATGGCACACATCCAAAGGACTCCTCCACAAATGCTATCTCTCATCCATCCGTCTCAACCCATTTCTATGGTAACTAATTACCACAAGGGTTTCTCGTCTTTCTTCTCTCCTTTAAACAAGTTGGCTTACAAAAGACTCATAATAAAGGAGAAAAGCCTTGACAAATGAGGGACAACTTGATTGCGAACCTGAAGGAAGTAATGAAGGCGTGCATTCATCTATCATCTGAGATAAACTGCAGAGAGACACAATAACAAATTTAACTCAGAACCTGGCGCTGGAGCTTTCTAATTTCGTAGACACATAAATTACCAGGCAGGGGACTTTCACTTTGGAAACAAGAGTTATGCTAATACATCACATGGTCTGCTTTGAGTCCAGCGTGGCAGCATATTGATGACCCAAATACACTTAAATTTAAGCGCTACGAGCCCTGGATTTATTTGTACAATATTGCTAATACTACTACCTGTAATGCCGTAGTGAGATAAGATCAGATAAGATGAGATAAACGAGATTGTCCTTGAAGAGGCCTACATACAAGGCTGCTATAAATAAATGATTAATACCGTCAATTTACATTTTACTCACTACATATGTACAGCATAGACACTTCAGTACAGTCTGTGAATCAGGAGCTAGTAAGTTTCAATCCTGCCATCAAAGCAGACGTAGAAATTCATGCATTTTGATTGTATCTATCCCCCATTGTCAGATTAGTACGTAATGCATCATCCATCCAATCCACATAATCATGTATTCCTTCTTTCGGACCCTGAGTACAGTTACTAATTTTACTTGCATCCGGTCGAAACAATACATACCCAACTGTAGTTAAGAATCCCTCAATTTCATAATTTGCTGTCGCTGGGTCACACACTTCACGTCCCGAGGTCCAAGCCGACGTTCGATATCCCTGTGCGAGGGTTGGCAACATGGCCTTGGCAAAAGCAAGCGTATAATATGATCGTAATCACCAGAATGGAACCCAAAAATGTTTCCCTGTTTCCTCAGGAAACCGATCAATTCTTCACTTCACCCCTCCACAAAAGGCAGTTCTGTGTACAGTATAGTGGTAGGTTGATGAATTCCCCCGAACCGGATCAGCTTGCACGGCCTTACAGATGTAGGATCTTAATTTGATCACACTTTTGCTGCTGAGAATTTTCCTGAACAGCAGGAAATGCAAACTTGTAGTGTATTCAAAGTTTAAAAAAGGCTTCTAAAGTTTGTAATTTCCACTGTAAAATTCCCATTCATTATAATCCACATACTAATTCACATTTCCTGTTTCTGCAGGATTGTTTTCCTGATGTAGAAAACTGGCTCAAATTAAGAACCTACATCTGTAGCTGTGTGCTACCTCCACAGGGCTTTTTTTCCCTCTTCATTCGTTTTCCCCACATGAAGTGTGGATTAGAGTGGAGCTGGGCTGGCACAGGGGCTGAGGCCCAGACTACACTACTCTCCTACGGCATGATAAAGAGCCTGTATGGTAAACAGATTACAATAGTCCTAGAATGGGCCCATGCTAATCTCCAGGGGGTAGATGAGTTGTAGTTCCAGCATCAGGCCTGCATGGAAAAACCATGACAAAATAACATTTGTTCAGTAGACGACCACTGTCTATATAAAATGAACCATAAAGTGCAGTAATTTTAGAAGGATAGATAGTGGCCTAATGAATGGTTGTAATAAAGCCTGTCTGTTGGCAGCATACATTTCATGTAGCATATGAACACATATTTCATGTAGCATATCAACACATATTTCCAGGCGATGGGGCTGATGCCAAGAAAACAAGGTTTCTTCAAGCTTTTAATAGCATTGGTGAATTTGCTAATCATTTATTTAACCAACACTTTTAATAGGGTCTCCAAACAGGCATGCATAAATCAGCAATTATTTAGTTTTCAATTGCCCAACTGATAGTGGTGTGAACAAATCTACAAAAGCCTTTCACTGTTGGGACATCAGTGACAGAATCACATTAACATAGAGTAACATATTTGTTTAGCTCCATGTTTTCTTGACTGCCTCATTTCCTCGGGTTCTGGATGAGGCGGCTTCGTTTTGTGTGAGCCTTTAGGTTATTTACTCATGTGAAATACAAGTCAACCCTTTTAGACAGCCCTCCTGGCTATGGGAGTGTAATCAATAAGGCTAATACACTAGAAAAGTGTACAACGTTATTAAATTCTCCTGCTCTCTCTGTGTTCTCTCTGGGCCTCAAAGCTTTATGTATGGGCTCTGTCCCCTTGCCTTTTCTCCAAATCATGAACTACACACTTCCCAGGCTCCCTGATGAACACATCCTGGGTGAACACTGTTTTGCTCAGCAACTCACTGAGAAGTACAAATGTGTCAGCTGCCAAAACTCGGGCTCGCATGGGTGACTGAGCAGGCACCATTCACTAGTCACGCAGTCATGTAAGCCATGTTGTCTTTGGTCCCATGATCCCAGTCAGTCAGGAAACACACAGAATAACTTTACCAGCGCAGGTGGTGATTCCTTTTCGAAATCCTATCAAGCTGGCGATCGTATTTGTTGAAACAATTACAGAGTTTGCCCCAGATTACCCTATTCCAAATTCTTTCAGGTGTGTTTTTTATTTTTTTTTGCTGATAAATGTCTCGGTTTAGAAATGTAGGGTTTCAAAAGGTCTTGTGTGCCACTGAATGTCGAAATGGTTTATAGAGAGTAGTGTCAAAATGAATGCCAATAACGTGATCATTAATCTCCCAATGCTCCGAGGGCGCCAATGCAACAAAGATAGAAATGTCAGGGCAACCCTGATCACAGGCAGACAGATCATATAAATCATATCAAACATTTATGATTTTGTCTTTAATATCTACTCTGTACTGGTATACATTTGGGGAGTTTTTACCATTCTTTATGATATCTGTAGACTCACACTGAGCAGCATACCTCCCAACCTCCCAAATCAAATAATGTCAGAAAGATACAGTGGGATTCTGACTGCCATCCAGCATAACCAGAATACCAATGAACCCTGAAAACACTGTTGCATTAATGGCATTCCTGTACACCGTTTTCTAGTTTACATTTTACATTGACATATTAGTAATTTAGCAGATGCTCTTATCGTCATTTTTTTTTTTCAGACAAATAGTTAACGCTTCGAACACACCGACAGCGTCATTACATTCATCACACCGACCAGAATTACATTCATTTCCAATGAAACGCTGCGTTTGCCTTGCAGCATTGCGTTGCAGAGGCAGTTGCAGTGCGTTCGGTGTGGTGAATATGTTGGATTTATCGAACGTATGCGCCAAACTGTAAGCGTAGACGGCTTGACAGAAATGGTAGCAGAAGCTGAATGTTGAGCTTTTGTTGCATACATATCCAGATGATGCTGCATACTATTTTGCGCAATGACTCTGTCGGTGTGTTCGAAGCGTAAGACATACTGTAGTGAGGTAAGCCATAATTGTAGCTTGTGTTGTGCCTCATTGAAGCATGCTTGAAACGCTTCAGAGAAGTGATTATCTCAGAGCATTAGTAGCATATACCAGGGAAGGTTCCACAGGAGCGCTGGCAGAGTCAATCTAGAATATCTAAGTCAATGGAAGCGAGCAGGGGAGTGTGTTTTCACATCTGCATTAATTAAAGGTAACCATGCTGCTCTACATCTTCCTTTGTATACAGTACACAAATCCTGGCCTGCTAAGTATTCCCACTCTCCGTGAAGGCAGTTCTGATTTAATGAGACTCATTCTGTGGTTTGGATAACAGAACTAGAGGAATCTTTTGATTATTTTATAGATTTTTTTTACCCCTTTTCACCCCAATTGTGTGATATTCAATTGGTAGTTGCAGTCTTGTCCCATCGCTGCAACTCCCGTACAGTCTCGGGAGAGGTGAAGGTCAAGAGCCATGCATCCTCAGGAAACAAGACCCTGCCAAGCCGCACTGCCTCTTGACACACCAATGTATCGGAGGAAACAGCTGGTGACCGAAGTCAGCGTGCATGCACCCGGCCGCCACAAGGAGTCGTCGCTAGAGCGCGATGGGACAAGGACATCCCAGCCGGCCAAACCCTCCCCTAACCCGGAAGACGCTGGGCCAATTGTGCGCCTCCTCATGGGTCTCCCGGTGGCTGCCGGGCTGCGGTACAGCACAGGATTGAACCCGGATCTGTAGTGATGCCTCTAGCACTGCGATGCAGTGCCTTAGACTGCTGCGCCACTCGGGAGGTCCAGAGCTAGGGGAATCTACAGTTACAGTATAACTCTATCCAATATACTGTACATAACATAATTGTAATGAATTTTGGTTATTTATCCAAACTACCAGGCATCTTGAACTTTTAGATTCACCCTGATGCTGTATCTGTTTATTAGGTACACCACCCTGTTCACGAAAATGGTTTGCTCCTGTGGACAGTGAATCACATGGCCGCGGATTGCTGTATGAAGCAGGCAGACAGGCATCGAGGCATTCACTTACTGTTCGATTAAACGTTGCAATGGGAAAAACGTGACCTAAGCGACTTTGAGAGTTGGTTTCAGGCGCACCGATCCAGTATCTCAGTAATACGTTTGATTTTCACACACAACAGTGTCTAGGGTTTACCGAGAAGGGTGCGACAAACAAAAAGTATCCAATCAGCGGAAGTCCTGTGGGCGAAAACAGCTCGTTGATGAGAAAGATCGAAGGAGAAGGGCAAGAATCATGCAAGCTAACTCACGGGCAAGAAAGGCAGATGACGGTGGAGTACAACAATGGTGTGCAGAACGGCATCTCGGAACGCACAACTCGTTGGTCCTTGTCACGGATGGCCTATTGCAGCAGACGACCATACCGGGTTTCACTCCTATCAGCTAAAAAGAAGAAGAAGTGGCCCAGTGGGCACGCGATCACCAACACTGGACAATTGAGGAGTGGAAAAACATTGCCTGGTCCAACGAATCCCGGTTCATGTTGCGTCATGCTGATGGCAGAGTCAGGATTTGGCGTAAACAGCATGAGTCCATGGCCCCTCCTGCCTGGTGTTAATGGTACACGCTGATAGCGGTGGTGTAATGGTGTGGGCAATGTTTTCCTTAAACACGTTTAGTCCCTTGATACCAATTGAGCAAGGTTTGAATTCCACACCTTGTAGAATCCAAGCTCAAAGAATTCAGGCTGTTCTGGAGGCGAAAGGGAGTCCGACCCGGTACTAGATGTGTGTACCTAATAAACTGCCGACTGAGTGTAGATATGCTGGCTAGTATCTGTGTCAGTATGAATCTCTCAATTCAGAGCTATAATTAGTCTTAAATAGCTATTATTAGAGTCTTAAAGATATTGCTTAATCTTGCTTAAATCCGTAAATGCTTTACAACAGGGGTGTCAAACTCATTCCACTCATTTTCCTGTCAATTAAGACTTAGACAACCAATCAAGTACAAGGGTGGAGCGAAAACCCAGACACTCGACCCTCCATGGAATGAGTTTTACACGTGCTTTACAGCTACTCTCCAGAGGAATGTAAGGTGATTCAGGTACGTTTTTCATTAAAAGGATACTTGGGATTATGGCTATGAGGCCCTTTATCTACTTTCCCAGAGTCAGATGAACTCATGGATACCATTTTTATGTCTCTGCATCCAGTATGAAGTATGTTAGAGGTAGTTTTGCGAGCCAATGGTAACTAGAGTTAGCGCAATGACTGGAAGTCCATGGTATCTACTAGCATGCTAGCAGTTACCTTAGTCATTGTGCTAATGCTAATTAGCAATTGTGCTAACGCTAGTTAGCAACTTCCTTCAAACTGCACGCAGAGACATAAAAATGGTATCCACAAGTTCGTTGCCAAAATCCTGAAGTATCCCTTTAAGCCTCTCAAGGAAAGACAAATGCTAAGCCTTTTGAAATGCTCCTCTGCTTTTGTGTTGATCTTTTTCTGACACATATGGTATGTCCTTGTTCTTTCTTTGGTCAATATAACCTCCGGATGAGTTGTTTTCTACTATCTTTGTGTTGCTTCACTTCTGTAATTGTCTTGGAAAAAATACATAATTGTTTAAGTGTGAGTACTTTGTATACAGATATGCAGAATGGCTTTTGCACTGACCTCTTACTGATAGATAAGGTTGTTTATCTAACGTAGACGGAATCAAACAAGTCATATGACGTGAGGCAGTAGATTGTCTTACTTTTTGAGCCTCTGGAGTTTATCCAAGTGCATCGACATGTAAACAAACATATGAAAATAGATAAAGAGCATGCAGAAATCATTAGAGGCACCAGAGATGAGTCAGTGTTCAAAACAGTTAGGATTTCAAATAACAAAAACCATGATGGTATCTTACCTTGCAGCGGAATTGTCTTTGGATATCTTTCACAGTGGGGATCAATGGTTTGGGAAACAAAAGAGAGGGAGTAATGCAGGGGTGTGATAACTAGATGGGTTTCCCTGGGCAACCAGTAATAGACCACAATGCAATCATACGGCATATGAGTAAACACATTTTTTGCATGTAGCGTTTAGTAGTTTTGACGAGCCTTGGAATAATTGTCCCCCAACCGGCCTCATAAGAGCTTTCCCCATCTCCACATTTCATCATTTTCTCAATCTGACTGTAAATAGACCCTGCCCACTCAATACACAATAGCCTCTCCGGCACAGCTGCGGTGATCTGGCGTTTACAGAGAGAAAGGAAGCCCGTGTCCATGGATTCCCAGCTTTGTCACTGATCTGGCCCGACACGCTGAGGAGGCCTTCCTGGAACAGAAAATATAAATGTCTAATGATAAAAAGGGAATGGAGATGAACCAGTCTTTCTTCTCTGCTGCTGCCTGGGCTACTGTAGCTCAGGAACTGGAGATATCTCTGAGATTGGCTGCATTGCTCAAGAATCTGATTAAACAGCATGATCATTACACAGGTGTACCTTGTGCTGGGGACAAAAAAAGGCCACTCTAAAATGTGCAGTTTTGTCACACAACACAATGGCACAGATGTCTTGAGTTTTGAGGGAGTGTGGAATTGGAATGCTGACTGCAGGAAAGTCCACCAGAGCAGTTGCCAGAGAATTTAATGTTCCTTTCCCTACCATAAGCTGCCTCCAACATTGTTTTAGAGAATTTGACAGTAAGTCCAACCAGCCTCACAACCACAGACCACGTGTAACTATACCAGCCCAGGACCTCCACATCCGGCTTCTTCACCTGCGGGATCGTCTGAGACCAACCACCCGGACAGTTGATGAAACGATGAGTTAGCACAACCAAAGAATTTCTGCACAAACTGTCAGAAACCGTCTCAGGGAAGCTCATCTGCATGCTCGTCGTCCTCACCAGGGTCTTGACCTGACTGCAGTTCAGCGTCATGACAAGCAAATGCTCACCTTCGATGGCCACTAGCACGCTGGTGAAGTGTGCTCTTCATGGATGAATCCAGGTTTTGTGTGGGCGAGCGGTTTGCAGATGTCAAAGTTGTGAACAAGAGGTGGCCATACCAAGGTGGCAGTAGGGTTATGGTATGGGCAGGCATAAGCTACGGAACACAAACACAATTGCATTTTTATCGATGGCAATTTAAATGCACAAAGATACCGTGACGAGATCCTGAGTCCCATTTGTCGTGCCATTCATCCGCTGCCATCACCTCATGTTTCAACATAATAATGCACGGCCCCATGTCTCAAGGATCTGTACACAATTCCTGGAAGCTGAAAATGTCCCAGTTCTTCCATGGCCTGCATACTCACCAGACAATTCACCCATTGAGCATGTTTGGGATGCTCTGTATTGACGTGTAAGACAGCGTGTTCCAGTTCACTCCAATATCCAGCAACTTCGCACAGCTAATGAAGAAGAGTAGGACAACATTCCACAGGCCACAGTCAACAACCTGATAAACTATGTGAAGGAGATGCATGAGGAAAATGGTTGTCACACCAGATACTGACTAGTTTTCTGATCAACGCTCCTACTTTATCTGTGACCAACAAATGCATATCTGTATTCCCAGTCATGTAAAATCCATAGATTAGGGCATAATTAATTTATATCAATTGATTGATTTCCATATATGAACTGTAACTAAGTAAAATCTTTGAAGTTGTTTTATGTTGTGTTTATATTTTTAATCTGTCTACATGGTGATATACAGCTGAAGTCGGAAGTTTACATACACTTAGGTTGGAGTCATTAAATCTCGTTTTTCAACCATTCCACAAATTTCTTGTTAACAAACTACAGTTTTGGCAGGTCGGTTAGGACATCTACTTTGTGCATGACACAAGTAATTTTTCCAACAATTGTTTACAGACAGATAATTTCGCTTATAATTCACTGTATCACAATTCCAATGGGTCAGAAGTTTACATACACTAAGTTGACTGTGCCTTTAAACAGCTTGGAAAATTCCAGAAAAGTATGTCATGGCTTTAGAAGCTTCTGATAGGCTAATTGACATTTGAGTAAATTGGAGGTGTACCTGTGGATGTATTTCAAGGCCTACCTTCAAACTCAGTGAGCAATTTCCAAACGCCTGAAGGTACCACGTTCCTCTGTACAAACAATAGTACTCAAGTATTAACACAGTTGAACCACACAGCTGTCACACCGCTCAGGAAGGAGACGCGTTCTGTCTCCTAGAGATGAACGTACTTTGGTGCGAAAAGTGCAAATCAATCCCAGAACAACAGCAAAGGACCTTGTGAAGATGCTGGAAGAAGCAGGTACAAAAGTATCTATATCCACATAACATGAAAGGCCGCTCAGCAAGGAAGAAGCCACTGCTCCAAAACCGCCATATAAAAGACAGACTATTGTTTGCAACTGCACAAGGGGACAAAGATTGTACTTTTTGGAGAAATGTCCTCTGGTCTGATGAAACAAAAATAGAACTCTTTGGCCAAAATGACCATCATTTTGTTTGGAGGAAAAAGGGGGAGGCTTGCAAGCCAAAGAACACCATCCCAACCGTGAAGCACGGGGGTGGCAGCATCATGTTGTGGGGGTGCTTTGCTGCAGGAGGGACTGGTGCACTTCACAAAATAGATGGCATCATGAAGAATGAAAATGATGTGGATATATTGAGGCAACATCTCAAGACATCAGTCAGGAAGTTAAAGCTTGGTTGCAAATGGGTCTTCCAAATGGACATTGACCCCAAGCATACTTCCAAAGTTGCTGATGGTAGTGTAGTATGGGATTTTTTTACAAACCAGTCTTCCACAACAGTGGTCAAGTGAATATACAATATATAGCCCTGTATACACATCAATATACACAAATATTATATAAATATGTGTATTGAAACAGTCCCTACTTCAGAAGCTGTCATGTTGTACTGGGAAAATATGATTAAACCACTATGATTCATGTAAATTAGTATTCAGATCTTTGTCATTGAATGGATGACTGACAGAATTATTTATTTGGCTGGGAGAAGTAAAATAAACCGCTATCGAACAGTTTTCTTCCTTCACATGACTGAGGGCTCTAGATGACAGGCAAAACACCCTAAATGAACCAACCTAAATGCTTCATTTGGTTTCCAGTCATTTTACTATAGAGATTATTTGTTAATTAATGGGCTAAATGAAGTGTGACAGAGAGAGATTAGAAATCCACCTCCCCCACCTTCAGTATCGGAGACACAATAATCTCTCTCTGCAATGAATTTGAAAACGTCTTTGAAGAATATGAATTTGAATGATATTAGATGTGGTTAAATCGCATGCCTGTCTCATTAAAACAGATTATTTTCTTTCATTGTGCTGCTTTATTTTCCAGCACATTTCAGAATCTCTTTGACTCAAAGCATAAGAAAAGAGGCCTCAACCCCCATAAGCAGGCCTAGAATAAAATATGTGACCCACCACCTAGATTCGTTCCTACAGTTGAAGTCTGAAGTTTACATACACCTTAGCCAAATACATTTAAACTCAGTTTTTCACAATTCCTGACATTTAATCCTTAATCCTTTTATACAGGTAACGAGCTGAGATTAGGAGCACATTCTTAAAGGGAGTGCTCCTAATCTCAGCTTGTTACCTGTTTAAAAGACACCTGTCCACAGAAGCAATCAATCAATCGGATTCCAAACTGTCCACCATGGCCAAGACCAAAGAGCTCTCCAAGGATGTCAGGGACAAGATTGTAGACCTACAAAAGGCTGGAATGGGCTACAAGACCATCGCCAAGCAGCTTGGTGAGAAGGTGACAACAGTTGGTGCGATTATTCGCAAATGGAAGAAACACAAAAGAACTGTCAATCTCCCTCGGCCTGGGGCTCCATGCAAGATCTCACCTCGTGGAGTTCCAATGATCATGAGAACGGTGAGGAATCAGCCCAGAACTACACAAGAGGATCTTGTCAATGATCTCAAGGCAGCTGGGACCATAGTCACCAAGAAAACAATTGGTAACACACTATGCCGTGAAGGACTGAAATCCTGCAGCGCCCGCAAGGTCCCCCTGNTGACCCCAAGAACACCATCCCCAACGTCAAACATGGAGGTGGAAACATTATGCTTTGGGGGTGTTTTTCTGCTAAGGGGACAGGACAACTTCACCGCATCAAAGGGACGATGGACGGGGCCATGTACCGTCAAATCTTGGGTGAGAACCTCCTTCCCTCAAACAGGGCATTGAAAATGGGTCGTGGATGGGTATTCCAGCATGACAATGACCCAAAACACACGGCCAAGGCAACAAAGGAGTGGCTCAAGAAGAAGCACATTAAGGTCCTGGAGTGGCCTAGCCAGTCTCCAGACCTTAATCCCATAGAAAATCTGTGGAGGGAACTGAAGGTTTGAGTTGCCAAACGTCAGCCTCGAAACCTTAATGACTTGGAGAAGATCTGTAAAGAGGAGTGGGACAAAATCCTTCCTGAGATGTGTGCAAACCTGGTGGCCAACTACAAGAAATGTCTGACCTCTGTGATTGCCAACAAGGGTTTGGCCACCAAGTACTAAGTCATGTTTTGCAGAGGGGTCAAATACTTATTTCCCTAATTAAAATGCAAATCAATTTATAACATTTTTCACATGCGTTTTTCTGGATTTTTTTGTTGTTATTCTGTCTCTCACTGTTCAAATAAACCTACCATTAAATTTATGGACTGATCATTTCTTTGTCAGTGGGCAAACGTACAAAATCAGCAGGGGATCAAATACCTTTTTCCCTCACTGTAGATAGTTTTGTACCTGTTTCCTCCAGCATCTTCACAAGGTCCTTTGCTGTTGTTCTGGGCTTGATTTGCACTTTTCGCACCAAAGTATGTTCATCTCTAGGAGACAGAAGGCGTCTCCTTCCTGAGCGGTATGACAGCTGGGTGGTCCCAAGGTGTTTATACTTGCGTACTATTGTTTGTACAGATGAACGTGGTACCTTCAGGCGTTTGGAAATTGCTCCCAAGGATGAACCAGACTTGTGGAGGTCTTGGCTGATTTCTTTTGATTTTCCCATGATGTTAAGCAAAGAGGCACTGAGTTTGAAGGTAGGCCTTGAAATACATCCACAGGTACACCTCCAATTGACTCAAATTATGTCAATTAGCCTATCAGAAGCTTCTAAAGCCATGACATCATTTTCTGGAATAAATTAAATCAAGCACACATCCATGCAAATTTCCATAGACAAACATTGGCAGTGGAATGGCCTTATTGAAGAGAACAGTGACTTTCAATGTGGCACCGTCATAGGATGCAACCTTTCCAACAAGTCAGTTCGTTAAATGTCTTCCTGCTAGAGCTGCCCCGGTCAACTGTAAGTGCTGTTATTTAGAAGTGGAAACGTTTAGGAGCAACAACGACTCAGCCACGAAGTGGTAGGCCACACAAGCTCACAGAACGGGACTGGCGAGTGCTGAATCGCGTTGCGCGTAGAAATCGTTTGTCCTCGGTTGCAACACTCACTGCTGAGTTCCAAACTGCCTCTAGAAGCAATGTCAGGACAAGAACTGTTCGTCCGGAGCTTCATGAAATGGGTATCCATGGCCAAGCAGCCACACACAAGTCCAACGGGCAAATCTGGGTTTGGCGGATGTCAGGAGAATGCTACCTGCCCCAATGCATAGTACCAACTGTATAGTTTGGTGGAGGAGGAATAATGGTCTGAGGCTTCATTGTTCGGGCTAGGCCTCTTTGCTCCAGTGAAGGGAAATCTTAAGGCTACAGCATACAATTACATTCTAGACGATTCTGTACTTCCAACTTTGTGGCAACAGTTTGGAGAAGGCCCTTTCCTGTTTCAGCATGACAATGCCCCTATGGAAAAAGGCAAGGTCCATGTAGAAAAGGTTTGTTGAAATCGGTGTGGAAGAACTTGACTGACCTGCACAGAGCCCTGACCTCAACTCCATCAAAAACCTTCGCCGACTGCGAGCCAGGCCTAATCACCCAACATCAGTGCCCGACCTCACTAATGCTCGTGGCTGAGTGGAAGGAAGTCCACGCAGCAATGTTCCAACATCTAGTGGAAAGCCTTCCCAGAAGAGTGGAGGCTGTTATAGCAGCAAAGGGGGACCAACTCCATATTAATGCTATTGATTTTGAAATGAGATGTTCGACAAGCAGGTGTCCACATACTATTGGTCTTGTATTGAATTTCGAATAGATTTCTATCATTTTTGCTTATTTTGTATTCCGTGACAGCAAGGTTGGTGATCTCAGATGTATGAACTATTCTTATCATTGCATACAGCACTTAGATGGATGGCTTAGGCATGTCCCAGAATCCATATGATGTTATTTTCTATATTTCCGTTGACACATTCTTAAAAACTTATTTGAAAGGTCTATTTGCTCTCTAAAGTGTACTGAATATGACATAGTTCTACGTCACTCTCTCACTTCTATATTGAAATATTTGTTATCCGGCATTAACATTTGTAGCATGGTCCCTGAGATACATAATAAACGACTAGGCGTTTGTTTGGGTAAATTTATGCAATTTTCTGATACCAAACCTTAAATTGCTATGGAACTCTTTTGCTGTCGTGATACAGTAGGTGGATAATAAGCCACCAAGTGCATCGCTTCCAGGTTGTCAGTGTGGTGGTCTCATAGAAAATCACAGATCTTAATGGAATACTAAAGTGCGAAACACAAATAGAACATTTCAAATAGAAGGGTCTGTTCTGCCACTCAATTTGCATTTGATTTACCGAGGCTTAGTTATCTATTCCTGTCAGGAGAAAGGGATCTGTAGCCATGTTGTGAAAAGAATGCAGTTGGGATATCGTCACTCCACTCAATTTGTTCCCCACGACCTCATTTACATTTGGCTCCCCATGATTTGAGTAGAGAGCTTTAATGCATTTTTCTTTGACAGGCTAAAAAACAGGAGCTTGAACATGAAGAGGAAGACAGTGCCGCAAAACAAATATATTAATCAGCACAAACTTTGAGGAGGAGTTAGCATTTTTGCGGCGGATCAGTCTCTGTGTGTTGTTGCTCTTCTACATTCGTTCAGCTTTCGGATGTGTTTCAGACATCCCAGGTCACTGTTGCCTGTGTCTGTTACTATTAGCAGTCAGTACGTCAACTCTCTTTCTGACGATGGATAGATGAAAATGGAAGGGAGGGAGAAAACATTTCCAGGATACCTGCCAGCCAAAGTCATTTGAAATCCAAATGAAGGTAATAATATAGATGCCTTCTGGAAACCATTGATTTATGCCTGAGATTGAAAAGTAATCAATGTTGGGTTTGAATAATGGAATGGCTTGAAATAGATAGGGGACGCTCCAGCTCTCTTACAAATGTACGCAGACATTCGCTCACATTCAGAGGCACTCTCTCATACTCAAATTCTCTATAGTCCTCAAAGGACTCCACTTTTGGGGGAGAGCTTGGTCAATGGGTTTAGGCTAGAAACGTGTTAATATCTGAACATGTTTGGGTTTCAAAGAGACAGTTATTCTATGCTTCCCTTTCTGTAATATTGTGGTTGTTTGGCATTTTTCATCTCCCTCTGTCTGGTGCACCTCCCTTTTACAGTTATATCAGATTTGGGGTTGAGTTTGGAACAGCATGTGTTCTGCAAACCTTTGTTAGTGTAGTTACACTATAAGTGTGTGTATGTGTGTTATTTGTGTGTTGTATGTTAAACACTTTTGGACATTCTCCTCTGTAAGAACTGCTTGAGCCAAAGTCCCCAGAAACGTACTGCTTTTAATGAATTACATTCTGGGCTTTTTCACATAATTCTTGAGATAAAGCTGTTCAATACAGGCAGATTTAATCTGAATTACAATAATAGCATTTGTGCCTGAATCAATTTAGGAAAAGGTTTACGGCCTCAACTTCTGCTTCATGTGACGCTACATTGGGGACTATTCATTCACATGGGCTCACTCCAATGACAAAAGCTTTTTGTAAATGACTGATACTTTTGCTCTCCTGATTTATCTGTTAGAAGGTTTCGCCTTCAATGGTACTACATTTGTACCGTGTATTGGGCTGACTGATTTCAAGTTGTAAGGTTAAGAGATTTTGAGGGGGGTTGGCAATATCGGATGAAATATGAAGTATTTTTTCTCTCTTTTGTCAACGTGCTTGCCAAACAGCTATTGAGAACCACTGTGACATGTATTCTTTACCTTTCACTGAAGCAATGAAGGTTAAAGTTGAATTCAATGCCTCAATGTCACGCTGTTTTGTATGTCCTTGAACTTGAAATATACAGGTTTTGTAAGTCATTTATGAAATGTTTATGCAAGTAATCTTTTTGTAGAAACCCAATTTTTCTTTCTAATATCTACTTGTTGTTCAATTGCCTTTTAAGTACACAACTACTAATTCTAATATGTTATTTTGTGTGTGTATTCTACTGTAATATAAATTGTACATAGCATTCTGATGTATTTTAACATTTACAACCGAAACAGAATTCAGGTTGATGTTCCAATTAAATCCTTGTTTTAAGGTTTTAGTCCTTATGTAGTACAGTGACAACATTTACAGTTCCTAGTATTTCAGATTGTAAATGAATGCATCGCCTCCAGTGTACCTATAGAGTGACAAGCTCAGATCAGATTTTTTTAAACAAAAAATATTTACTTAATTCATTGTTTCAGTGCAGCATCATTTAAGTTTGTCTACCTTTTTCTTGTTCTAGGTAAGTGGGAGAGCTCTTTAAACCTGTGTGTATGCCAGAGGGGAAATGGAGGCACGTGATCCTCCTGGGTGTTCAGGGACTTCAGAAGAGACACAGTAAGACAACAGCTCCTCACTGTACTCAGCACTCAGCATTACATGACATTCCTGCTCTTTGATTTCTGCTTCCCTCTCCTGTGTACCTCACACAAAGAGGGACTTGTTCTTTGAATGTTGCATTTCAACCTGTTTAATTGGGACTTTGAGTTACATCGGAATGATTTGTGAAAATCAAATGTGTTTTCAATAGTTGTGTTTGATGGGGAACTAGGTGCAGAGACTTAGTTTGAGATCCTATTATTGGGAAATTGATGATATGTTACATTTGATGATAGGCTTAACATGACCTAAAGTACATATACAGTACTACAGTACACTGGGGCTCCTGTACTACAGTACTCCAGTACACTGGGGCGGTCTAAGTCACTGCATCTCAGTGCTAGAGGCGTCACTACAGCCACCCTGGTTCAAATCCAGGCTGTATCACAACCATAGGGCGGTGCACAATTGGACCAGCGTCGTCCGGGTTTCCGTGTAGGCCGTCACTGTAAATAAGAATTTGTTCTTAACTGACTTGCCTAGTTAAATAAAGGTTACAATGGTTATGATAGGAGACAAACTGAATATGGATCAACAACATTGTAGTTATTCCACAATACTAACATAAATGACAGAGTGAAAAGAAGAAAGCCTCTACAGAATACAAATATTCCAAAACTAGCATCTTGTTTTCAATAAGGCATTAAAGTAAAACTTCAGAAAATTTTGCAAAGAAATTAACTTTAAGTCCAGAATACAAAGCTTTATGTTTGGGGCAAATCCAACACAACACATCACTGAGTAACACTCTTCATATTTTCAAGCATGGTGGTGGCTGCTTCATGTTATGGGTATGCCTGTTATCGTCATGGACTGGGAAGATTTTCAGGATAAAAAAGAAACGGAATAGTGCTAAGCACATGCAAAATCATAGAAGAAACCCTGGTTCAGTCTGCTTTCCACCAGACACTGGGAGAGAAATGTACCTTTCAGCAGGACAATAACCTAAAACACAAGGCCAAATATACACTGGAGTTGCTTACCAAGGCGACGTTGAACGTTCCTGAGTGGCCTAATTACAGTTTTGACATAAATTGGCTTGAATATCTATGGCAAGACTTGAAAATAGCTGTCTAGCAATGATGAACAACCAACTTGACAGAGCTTGAAGAATTAAAAAAAGAATAATGTACAATCCAGGTGTGCAAAGCTCTTAGAGACTTGCCCAGAAAGACTCACAACTGTAATCGCTGCCAAAGATGATTCTAACATGTATTGACTCATGAGGTTGAATACTTATCTAATCAATATATATGTGTTTTCTTTCTTTCATATTTTTTTCATTTTGTAGAGTATTTTGTGTAGATCGCTGACAGAAAATTACAATTAAATAAAATGTTATCCCACTTTATCCCAAATGTGTAAAAACATCAAGGGGTGTGAATACATTCTAAAGTTACTGTATAAATGCAATGGTTAAATGTCACTTTTATAAATGTCACTTATTCTAATGACACCATGTTGCACCACGTAAAGTTTACACTAAAACTGCAATGCAATGATACCTCTGTATGGCCTTTTGTGATGTGGTGTTGTTTGTTGAAACAATCCATGCATTTTTTTGACCTGCTCCCATAAAGCTGGACTAATTACTATACCTCATTAAATCCTTTAGATGTTACTTAAGCATAAAGCATTAAAAAACAAACTGGTACCATGTGACCATCTATCAAAAATAATACATTCTTGATTTGTTTCATATTCATGAGGATGATGACAATATTTCACTTAGTGTTTTTGTCAGATAAATTGTGGTGGGATGGTCAATTTATCTTCTGTTTGCAAAAGATATGTTTCCCCAAACAGCACAAAAAGATGAGAATAATTTATATGAAACAATTTTGGAGGAATACAGCAGCTTGCAGTTGCATTACGTGCATTGCATTCATCCAATGATCCAATGCACCAATTTCACGTAGTTTGATGCAGATCTAAAGTAAACAATTGCTGCCATCTCATGGACCTTATTGCGAAAAAGACAGGATTCCTGCTGCAAGTATTATATAATCCCTATTTTGTCCACGTCAGCGCAGTGTAGTGGATGGAAGATGTCACCCCAGCTGTTTAATTCACAGTAAGCATGTAGTTAGGATGAAGGATTGGACACTTATTCCTATAAGGTTTTCCTCTCTGGTGTATTATGGCTCTATGGTGTACTCACCGTGGCAGACATGGTGCAGCTGTCTCTCTGGCCTTGTCCAAGTACTCTTCATACTCTAACTGCCCTCCTTCCTTCTTTCTTTGGTTTTTCCCTTCTTTCCTGCTGTCCTTTCTTCTTCCTTTCTATCTTTGTTTGTTCCTTCCTTCCTTTCTCCCAACCCTACTTTAATTGATTACTGCTCTGAAAGAGTGAATAGGTAGGTGAAAGATATTGCTAGAAACTACAGAGGGATCACCACCATATCAGTATCACACCTCTAGTACTCTCAGAACAGTATTCAAGGTAGGATAGAGGGACATAGGGAAAGGATAAGGGAGAGAAGCACTATATGTTGATTGGGTAACTAAACTTCCCCTGGTTTCCTCTCTGACTAAGTCTGTGTGTTGCAGTCTGCTGTGTGGGAGCTAGCCATCTCATCACACAGACTGACTGTAAGCCTTGCAGGTGCCCATCAATCTTGGCTGACTGCAGAGCTGGTCCTACTAATCATCCTCTCTCCCTGTGCCTGGTATGACAGTGGGTTATGTGCTGCTGGTGCTAGTCTCCCCCACTCTAGACTCCCTGGCTGGGACTGAGACAGCTGTAGTGTACCACCTGAATCAGAGATGAACCAGCCATACCCATCTGTCACTAGCAGCCCCAGCCCTCCCCTACACCACCTGGGGGATTGAGAAGACTACACATTGTCCCTGGTTTTCCGGAGGGTTGCCCCACTCAGGCTCCATCTGCAGCGCTCTACGACCTGGCTCACACAATCATATCATGGGTCTGAGAGGCAGCCTGGCAACCATCCTCTCCGGGCCCTAGCTAGCTATAATCCCATGCTGGACAATGGAGCGAACATATTACGAAGACTGTTGTGGTCCTCTCTCAGCCATGTCAGGACAATCAGAGCATGTCTCTCCTCTGTTATCAGCTATGGAGTAGGTGACCAGGGTGACAGTGGACTCACTGTCTGTAAAAAAAGCTCTTCAACAGTAAATGTGTGTTTGGGCCAGACTCTGATAATCCCCCTGACCTCAACCCTGGTGGTGTGAGTCAAGAGTTCTCTGAGCAAAGTAGCCACTATAAACTTGTTTTAAGCTGGTTTTGCAGAAATATATTTATGTTTCATTAATTAATACACTTATACCGACTCCTGGCCAGAGACAAATCCATGCCCCAATGCCAGAGAAACGTTGTTTCAAGGTGAACTGCTATGTCTATAGCGATTGCTATTCTAAGTTGGATTGTTTTACTTTCTCTGAAGACACGTAGCTTTGTGCGTGTCCTTATCGCTAATTAAATGGATCCCAAGCCACACAATTCAATATTTCAAATGTTAGTCCCTGTCAGGTCTACAGAGACACAGAGAGAGACTTGAGGGCAGTAGTCATTAAAATATCAAGAGGAAGGGAAATGCTACATGATGTTCAAATCAAACCAGGGGCTCAGGGACAAAGCCATGGGAATACATCTACCACCCTCAGGATTGATCACTGATCCCGTATTGCAACAAGGTGCAAAAAGCAGTGGGCCCTCTACTGTTGACTGGAACGTATTGAATATTCATGAGGGTGAGGCAGTCATCCTCGCTCAGTACTAGTATGAATATTCATGATGGAAATCATTCGCTGTTTTCAGATTTAACAGTTACATCTTTGAAAATGGGTAACGAATGCATTTTGTAAAGTAGAACTCAGGTCCCCATGTGTCATATTTGGCAACCGATGCCAATTCTTTATGTAAATGAATGAACTTTTGGTTTAGCTTTTTATGGCTGTACTTTTGGTTTTGAGAGCATTTTACGGCTTTAAACATAGAAAATCAAACATGATACTAACATGAAATCAACTCATATTTTCCATACTACTGTAGCCTTACTACTTCACTATATGCCACAGTACATTACCAATGTGTTTGATATTTGGCATTCATAGTTATCCATATTGTTGAAAGGTTGTGTCACGCGTGATTACTAACTCTGAAGGTTTAGAGCTTGAGGTAGTCACCACATACAAGTACTTGGGAGTATGGCTAGACGGTACACTGTCCTTCTCTCAGCACATATCAAAGCTGCAGGCTGAAGTTAAATCTAGACTTGGTTTCCTCTATCGTAATTGCTCCTCTTTCACCCCAGCTGCCAAACTAACCCTGATTCAGATGACCATAGTACCCATGCTAGATTCGCAGACGTAATTTATATATTGGCAGGTAAGGGTGCTCTCGAGCGGCTAGTGTCCTTTACCATTCGGCCATCAGATTTGCTACCAATGCTCCTTATAGGACACATCTCTGCACTGTCCATCTCTGTATACCCGTCACAAGACCCACTGGTTGATGCTTATTTATAAAACCCTCTTAGGCCTCACTCCACCCTATCTGAGATATTTACTGCAGCCCTCATCCTCCACACGTTCTGCCAGTCACATTCTGTTAAAGGTCCCCAGAGCACACACATCCCTGGGTTGTTCGTCTTCAATTCGCTGCAGCTAGCAACTGGAACGAGCTGCAACAAACAGTCAAACTGGACAGTTTTAACACAATCTCTTCATTCAAAGACTCAATCATGGACACTTACTGACAGTTGTGGCTTCTTTGCGTGATGTATTGTTGTCTCTACCTTCTTGCGATTTGTGCTGTTGTCTGTGCCCAATAATGTTTGTACCATGTTTTGTGCTGCTGCCATGTTGTGTTGCTACCATGTTGTTGTCATGTTGTGTTGCTACCATGCTGTGTTGTTATGTGATGCTGCTATGCTATGTTGTTGTCTAAGGTCTCTCTTTATGTAGTGTTGTGTTGTCTCTCTTCTCGTGATGTGTGTTTTGTCCTATATTTTTCTTTAAAGTTCTTTGGGAGCAGCGCACGAGGTGATCGTTTTGGAGAGCCTGGCGTGCCCAAAGTAAAATGCCTCCCATTCAGGCCCAGAAAATAGGATATGCACATATTTAGTACCATTGGATAGGAAACACTCTGAATTATCTAAAAGTGTTAACATTTTGTCTGTGAGTAAAACAGAACGGATATGGCAGACAAAAACCCGAGGAATTTCTGTCCTGGAAAAAGTGGTTTTGACACGTTGCCTCATTTAGAACCCCTCCCTTATGAAAATGCCCATATAAGGGCATATGAATGCAGTACCTATTGCTTCCTCTGGATGTCAACAGTCTCGAGAAAGTGTTCTGATTCTTTTTAGATGCTTTTAGAGCAGAGAAGAAGACGAATAAGGAAGTGGCCACACAGATGTCAATAGAAGTAAATGCGCGTTCAAGGCTGGCGCGCTCTGTGGTTTTTCCTTTCTTATCGCCCAGTTTATATTCCGGTTGAAATATTATACTATTTATACATAAAAGTGTTCCTAAGGATACATTTACAATTATGTTTGATTGTTCTTGGACAAGTTTATAGGTATAAGTTGAACGAGTTCTCTTCACGTTTCAATGGATGATTGGAGGCTGTATTTTCTTATCATAACGCGCCAACCAAACGGAGATTTATGGATATAATACATTACTTTTTCTAACAAAAGAACCATGGATTGTCTTCGTTGGACACTTGGGAAGCCCTCAGCAGAAGTTCTTCAAAAGGTAATTGATTTGTTTTCGCTGTGAAATGTGTTTTCTGTGAACCGTGATAGCTTATGAATTTATGGTAATGGAGAAAATATGTTAGGTGCTACCCTCAAACAATCAAATGTGGTGCTTTCGCCGTAAAGCCTTTTTGAAATCTGACAACGCTGTGATATTGCCAAGAAGCAGAGCTTTTGATGACTATGAAACACTTGTATATTGATGAATGTTTAATAATTCAATTTTGAATTTGGCGCCTTGCTAGCACCCCACCACTCCGTAAGAAGTTAAGAACAAATTCTTGTTTACAATGACGGCCTACCAAAAGGCAAAAGGCTTCCTGCGGGACGGGGGCCTGGGATTTAAAAAATTATAAAATAAATACAATATAAATATAGGACAAAACACATCACAACAAGAGAGACACAACACTACATAAAGAGAAACCTAAGACAACAACATAACAAGGCAGCAACACATGACAACACAGCATGGTAGCAGCACAACATGACAACAACATGGTAGCAACACAACATGGTAGCAGAACAAAAACATGGTACAAACATTATTGGGCAAAGTCAACAGCACAAAGGTCAAGAAGGAAGAGACAACAATACATCATACAAAGCAGCCACAACTGTCAGTAAGAGTGTCCATGACTGAGTCTTTGAATGAAGAGATTGAGGAACTGAAAAGAGGAGCGACCCATGGATGTGTGTGCTTTGGGGACCTTTAACAGAATGTGACTGGCAGAACGGGTGTTGTGTGTGGAGAATGAGGGCTGTAGTAGATATCTCAGAAAAGGGGGGAGTGAGGCCTAAGAGGGTTTTATAAATAAGCGTCAACCAGTGGGTCTTGCGATGGGTATACAGAGATGACCAGTTTACATTTGTAAATGAGAATGTGTTCTTAACTGACTTGCCTAGTTAAATAATGGTTAAATAAAAATCCTATATTTAAATTGCTGTGTTTATTGTCCTTGTCAGTTTATGTAGCGTTTAACTACTTAGGGAGCAGCGGGGTGCTAGCGGGCCACTCCCGACACTATCCGGTGAAATGTAAGGCGCCAAATTCAAAATCCAAAAGTTGAATTATTAAACATTCATCAATATACAAGTGTTGCATAGTCATCTCTCTGATTATTGGCAATATCACAGCGTTGTCAGATTTCAAAAAGGCTTTATGGCGAAAGCACAACATTTGAATGTTTGAGGATAGCACCCCACATATTTTCCACATTAGCATAAATTCATATCCAGCGCGGGTCACACAAAACCCATATCACAGCTAAAATTAATCTCTTACCTTTCGAAGAACTTCTGCTGAGGGCTTCGCAAGTGTCCAACGAAGACATCCAATGGTTATTTTGTTAGAAAAAGTAATTTATTATATCCATAAATCTCTGTTTGGTTGGCGCGTTATGATCAGAAAATCCAACGTCGAATTGCCCATTGAACCGTGAAGAGAACGCGTTCAAATATACCTATCAACTTTTCCTAAACAAATCAAAGACAATTTATAATGCATCCTTAGCCATCCTTTTATGAATATTAGCAATAATATTTCACTTGGATGGTAACCTAAACGTTATGAAAGGAAAATACTACCTAGACTATTTCCTGTTCCTATCCGTTCTGCTCAGGGCTATCGCTTCCAACCTCTGTATAAAGACTGCTGACATCTAGTGGAAGCCATTGTTACTGCAGTCTCAATCCTAGGTAAAATACAAATGAATAGGCACCCTGGAGAAGGTCATTTACAAAAAAAACTGCAAATCCGGATGGATTTTCCTCGGGTTTTCGCCTGCTATATCAATTCTGTTATACTCACATACATTATTTTTACACTTTTAGAAACTTCAGAGTGTTTCCTATCCAATAGTACTAATTATGTGCATAACCTATTTTCTGGGCCTGAGTGGCAGGCATTTTACTTTGGGCACGCCAGACTTTCCAAAACCGTCACCTCTGCTGCCGCTCCCTAAGAAGTTAACAGAGATATGAATTGTTCTGAATGCTTAGGCCTGTGGCATATGAAATTATTTCATTATGTTTCCATGTACCCCACATGAGTAGTCTGAGTAGTCTAACGTTAGCCTACTTAAGTGATAATGCCCTCGGTGTTTTGAGAATATATCGGCACGGGTTCATCAAGGGCCGGCAAACCGTGCCAATATATCCTCCAAACACCGGCTTTGAGGGAATTATCACTTTTATACAATGGGTTAGCAACATATTCAAATAATGATTGACATACAGTATTTTAAGTAAAAACTTTATTATTTAAAAATGTATTCATACTATTTCATCCATCCACAAGATATAGTCCCGACACAAATCTAGGGTTGCTACCCAAGCCTGTTCGGTTGCCAGAGACGCGACCCAGTCGTATATTCTAAATGTTCTATTGCCGTACTGGCTGGCAACGTTCGTAGCCCTTGCTTGCTAGCTAGCCAACTACGGCTAACTCAGTCATGTAACAGCCAGTGCAGCCAGAATAAAAACAGTAGCTGCATTTGCGTTTGTTTAAGCTGTTTTCTAGTGACATTTATTTGGATACATCCACAACAATGAGCTAATGATGTGCGATTTCGCCTGGCGTAGAAAATGTGCTCTCTCGTCAGGACACTGTTGTTCAGAAGAGCTAGCCAACAACACAGCTAACACAATCACTTCAAACTGAAGCTGGACAGACTGAAAACTAGCTGCACTTCATTTCGTTTGACCTTTTTTCAATTGACATTTCTTTGTATATATCCAAAAAATGGTGCTAGCTGATTGATGATTTCGACTGACTGAGAAACACTGCCTGCTTGTCCGTCCAGACTCCTGACACGTTCAACATTACTATGGGACAGCTGGAGATCGAATTTTGAAAATTGAAACAATGTTTCAAATGTCGGAGGGACAGACAGGAAGGTTTATACAAATATCCGCTGTTGGAAACTAAATGTTAGTCTAAAATAAATGTGAGATAATGTCTAAATGCTTTTTATAGTGGATATCAAGATTATAAATTGCCTGATTGAGCTGATGGGACAGTGGATTGAGCAGTCAGATGGAACAGAGTAAATAGGCATTTTAACGTCACAGATTTAGCCGATGGTAACTTGCGCAATAGACACCGTCTGGAATGCAGTTTTACCAATCAGCATTCAGGATTAGAGCTACCTGTTGTATAATAGACTATACCCCCTTAGAAGCATCAAAGAAGTACATACTGTAGGTTAGCTGTGTCCCTGAAAAAAGTCCTGAATATGTACAGTACCGGTCAAAAGTTTGGACACACCTACTCATTCAAGGGTTTTTCTTTATTTTACTATTTTCTACATTGTAGAATAATAGTGGAGACATCAAAACTGTGAAATAACACATATGGAATCGTGTTAAACAAATCAAAATATATTTAACATTTTAGATTCTTCAAAGTAGCCACCCTTTGCCTTGATGACATCTTTGCACACTCTTAGCATTCTCTCAACCAGCTTCAACAAACCTAACCTTTTGACTGGTACTGTAAGTCCAAATCCACTTTGATACCTTTCCATCTTACAATCTCACAAGTCTTACAAGCTCAC
This sequence comes from Hucho hucho, assembly GCA_003317085.1. NCBI lineage: Eukaryota > Metazoa > Chordata > Actinopteri > Salmoniformes > Salmonidae > Hucho > Hucho hucho. Next base: position 96,936 of record QNTS01000304.1, read on the forward strand.
TCTTCTACTTAATCAGTATTGCACTTGACTGCTTGTTGAACCCACCGCTACAAGGGATTGCACATACTTTGGCCCCACTGGCTCTTACATCATGTAATGGTGAGTGTGACTTGAATTCAACTTGAAAAGTCAATTTGAAAGAACTTTTCTGAAGAAAAGTTAGTTAGCTCAACTACATAAAAAAAAAATCTGCAGTTTGTACATTGCATTAATTAACGAAAGAATACGAAACAGGACATTTAAATACACCATGCACTGTATATTTGATACAGAAACATAATATAGCCTAAATGCTTACCAGACTACAACACACAAATATTATGCAGTCTCATTGTATGCTTAGAATTTCAAAAGTGCACCAAATTGTTTATATTTTTATAATTTGATCCCCTAAGGAGCATGACCCAATGTGCTTGAACCTGTAGCAAGTAGTATATTATATCTGTCAGCATCCTAAGCTCCTCATAGTAATATTCATCTCTAGGGTGACCGTGAACAGTGGTTGAAGCTGGAGCCTTGGCTTGTGTCAACTGTGAGGATTACATCCAGATCATATTTCACAAAAAGAGAAGTGTGAAATGCTCATCTCACCAAATGCAGTTTTTCCATAAATCATCCTCGCTAGTGGTGGAATAAGATACGGCACGATAGCGACCTGGCCGTCAGAATGATCAATTTGTGGTGTCAAAGGAAGGTACACTGAACTCCAGATTAATGGCAGTGACATCAACTTTAACTCCCCCTCATTGTGGAACATTGGCCGTCCACCTGAAAGTGTTTGTAGCAGAACCACTGCTTCTGTACGTAGCCCTGCTCATGAATTTCTCTGTAATCTAGAGTGAGCTGGTTTATCTGGTGGAGTGATTTAGCGTCATGTGATTTAGATTTACAGTTGGAATCTTTGTCTGAGATGAGATAAAAATATCCCCCGAGCTACATGTCAGAGAGTGGTACTGTGGATAATTGTTGATCATGAATAGTGCTTTTCAGTTGTCTGCTCTAGTAATTATCAGGATTTTCTCAACAAAGTCTTGATAATGATATGGTTGCTGTTCCCTAAACTATATTGGTCATTGCATTGTGTCTCATATTTCAAATAGGGAAGTAAATGTAGAGAGAAATCACCAAGACTTTATGTTAGCCTCTTGGTAAATCAATATTTAATACATCCTCAAAGCAGCAGTGTACATCTGTATCATCCCTGACTGTTTGATTATGCTCTCTCTCTGCCAACTTGACATAGGCTAGCAGTCAGTAGTGGAGGAGTGAGAGAGAGACTCAGAAATAGGCTACGTCATTAGCCTATGAGAGTAAGACCCATCGTTTTCACTTCAAGAAGTTTTTCCACTGAAAACTAGTGGTGAGTATGTTTTCTAATAGGGAAGTCAAAGGGGCACCAGTGGGCAGCTGTATTAAAAAATCCACTTAGGCACTTTTTATAGATATTTTTCACTTTCATTCATGAATTTTGTTGGTTGCCCTGCATCAATCCACCCGGTCGTGCTGCTGATCCAGTTTCTGCTGTTCTGCCTGTCGCTATGGAACCCTGACCTACCCTGTCACAGACCTGCTGTTTCGACCCTCTCTCTCCCTTTCTCCCTTTCTCTCTATCCCTCTCTCTCTCGCCCTCATCTCTCTCTCTCTCCACCGCTGTGGTTTTAGGATCAGTTTCTGTTTAAGCACTTTGAGACCTACTGAAGTAAAAAGGGCTTTATAAATACATTTATGAATAATATAAAATATGATTACACTTTTATGTTCCTAAGTGAAGATATAGTACGCTACATCTGATGTTTATTTAGTGATGCAAGGATGTATGGACTGACCATCCATGAGATCAAAATTATAGGTTTAACCGTGTTTCGAAGCTAACCAGTGTTTGTTTACAGTTGCATTGTTCACCAACAATAATAGTGAAGACATCAAAACTATGAAATAACACATATGGAATCATTTTCTGTAGTAACCAAAAAAATGTAAAAATATATGTTTCATGAGGTAGTCACCTGGAATGCATTGCAATTAACAGGTGTGCCTTCTTAAAAGTTAATTTGTGGAATTTCTTAATGTCTTTGAGCCAATAAGTTGTGTTGTGGCAAGGTATGGGGGGTATTCAGAAGATAACCCTATTTGGTAAAAGACCAAGTCGATATTATGGAAAGAACAGCTCAAATAAGCAAAGAGAAATGACAGGCCATCGTTGCTTTAAGACATGAAGGTCAGTCAATACGGAAAATGTCAAGAACTTTCTTCAAGTGCAGTCGCAGAAACCATCAAGCGCTGTGATGAAACATTTAAAAGTCCAAATGTTGATGTGTCAACTCCGGATTGCCCCTTTAAATATTTTAATTTGTAAAAATATCGACTGGCTTTAGATTATCCACCACTGTCAACAGGGTAACGATAAATATCAAGCCTATCACGTCCGGAGATAAACAATGTCAACAGTATTTTGTTGTTGTGTATGTAGCTATGTTGCTGTAGAACATTGCTTTTGTGACAAATTACTTGTCTTTGGGCTTTGATGGATCATTATTTACAAAGTAACTGGCCGGAGGAGCATCCTATAGATAACTTTTAAGCACTCGCTCCCCCGTAGCCAGCAATCCTTCACTGCATGGAGCCCTCTCTCGTTAATAAGTACCTTCAAGGTGGAATGGGCTTTGTGTACAAGACTGCATCAGTGCAAGCATCTAGCAGTAGGACAGGGGTACATTCATTTTGCCTTGGTTTGGAACATGAAAGAAGGTTACAGTATGATAGGTGCATGTGTAACAGTGTAGCTTCCGTCCCTCTCCTCGCCCCTACCTGGGCTCGAACCAGGGACCCTCTGCACACATCCACAACTGCCTCCCACGAAGCATCGTTACCCATCGCTCCACAAAAGCCACAGCCCTTGCAGAGCAAGGGGAACAACTACTTCAAGGTCTCAGAGCGAGAGACGTCACCGATTGAAACGCTATTAGCGCGCACCCCGCTAACTAGCTAGCTATTTCACATCGGTTACACATGCCAATGTAAATGCTGCTTTGCAAGGTCTTAAAGGGCATTCGATTTAATTAAAATATACAATTCATAATGTTGTCCCTACCATGTAATCTCTCAACAACATTGCACCAAAATGTTCCTTTAAAGTCGTTCACATGAAACTTGCAAATGATTAAAGCAATTCAACAATGGTATTCACTGGTATTTTGATATTGACTCTCAATCATATTTCGTTTCAGACTTTAATGGTCCAATGAAATATGAATGCCTTGAGTGTGCTCTGGGTCTCATTTTGGCCTTAGCAGCCCACAGCCACTAAAATATTGCAGAATCCCAGGCTATGTGATACCTGTGATACCACCAGGACTTATTGCTTCAGTCAGTACGGGACTGAAGCAATAAGAGTGAGTAATCATTTACCAGGGCTATACAGTATAGTCACATTTCAGTGACTAGCTAAGAGGGAGAGCCATGAGCTACAAGGGACCTCTGTTGGACGCCTGTATCTGAAAGATGTCCACCCAGCATAAAGATGTTGAACAATTCAAATCAGAGGCAAAGTTACATCATTTCATCTGCCTTTGATTACTCTCTTAGCACGCAAGTAATAATCCTGGCCATAAATGTTATTAGTAATAAATCCATACATTGGATTACTTGAAGACATTAGCTCGGTACTTGTAGAGCATACATTAAATTAGTCACGAAGCATGCCTCTGTGCCCTTCCGGAAGAACTGTGCTCCGATAACCTTATTTAATCATGAAGTCTCTTGAAGATTAAACGAGGTTCAATCTTGTGAGTGCCAATAAGCATCCGTCAGTTTGACTTGCATCAGCTTTGCGTGAGAAAGGGCAGGTCTTTGGCAGATCTGAGGTGAGTGACGGGAGCTAAAAGGAGCGAAAAAACCTGAAATGGACACCCTAGCAATTATAAATCACTGGTGTGGCTTGTGGGGTGTTATATGTAGGTTTGCTCATTTTATTAACAAATACCATACAATCCTGCCGGGTCTCATGTGAAGTTAAGCAAGGTTCAGCTTGGTTAGGACTTGGATGGGAGACCTCTTAGAAAAAACAGGTGTGATTTTTTTATCAGTTGGAAGTAGTGTTTGATGGCCAGTAAGGGTCAGGGATTGGGACACTGGCCTGCAAAAGGTGCTGTCCTTCGGATGAGATGGATAACACAAATCCTCTGTAAAGGAACCCCATGACACTTATACCATAGATTCAATGGGAATGTTACACATCTTTCCTGTCTAAATTACCAACCGGGCCCCTCACACTGCCATGGTCACCTAATCATCCCCAGCTTCAAATTGGCAGAATCCATTTTCAACTCTCCACTATCATAGCTAATGGGCAGTGAGCTTTCTGGCACAAAATGGGAGTCATGCAATACATTGATAAACAGATATGAGGTGTTCGGACTCCTTCACAATAGTTATTATAGTGTAGTCAAAAAGTATTTTTCAATCAGACATGGGTTCAAATACTATTTGAAACGTTTCAATTACTTTGAGCGTTTGCTTTAGCCTGCATGGAGAGTCAGATAGGCGGGTTTCTGTTCTATTGGTTCCATTGCGCCAGGCAAGCTCAATCAAAGACAGCTGAAGTATTTTAGAGAATTTCACATATTACTTGAACCCAGGTCTGTATTCAATGATATCTATCATGTAGGTTATAGCTCTTTGTCATAGCAAGGGACTTCCATTTGCAATGAAGCCTCAGAACCCTGTATGTGTGCTTTCTGTTGTATTCTATTGTAAATCACACTGCATAATTAGATGTTATTCTGAGAGGGTGGAATTTTCACTGGCTTTGGCTTACAATTTATGTTGCATATAGAAGACATGATATGACATTAAAATTTGAAGGCATTGCTTTTCTGATTCATAATCATCACAGTACATTGACGTGATGATCCATATTGCAATACAATGTGGATCACGGTATCAAAAGGACAGATGCAGTGATGGACGGACACATCTTTGGGTAACACAAACCCTTTGTCCTGAGAATGAACCAATTAACTTCCTTAGTTCTTCCTCTGAGCAGAACCAATATCTTGACTGACCGTGAAGTCTCGCTCTTTCTCTTCTCTCTCCCTTTAGTCTTCCCCTCACCATCTTCTCAACAAATAATTGCAATGTTCTTCCTTTTTGAGTGAAAACACGTGTGTTGTTTAGTGAAATGTGTTTTGACTAGACCAAACAGCTCATCGAGAGCCCTCATTCGTCTCCTGTAGTCTTCCATCAGAGACGAGCAGATAGACCTTGACCTGTACACCGCAATTTCACCTCTACCCTCCGGAATCGACTTGGCACACAGCAGAAATTGAGGTTGTGTTTTTTTTCCACCTGTAAAATTACCTAAGATTAAATTCAAAATAATGACTTTTGTGACAGTGTGTTCTGTACTGTAGTTATGTGGTATTAAGGTGAAACATGGAGGAAATTAAGTCAAGTAAGAGAGGAAAAGACTAAAGCTGTGTTCGAATACCCATACTAACATACTGTATACTACATACTTAATGAGTATATACTATATACTATTAGTTAATTTTAGTATACATTAAAACTTCTTAGGGCTAGGCGTCACGCTAGCGGGACAACTTCCGGTGAAACTAGAGGGCGCGCAATTCAAGTAAATAATCATAAAAATTATGGATATTAAACATGTAGGTACATACAAGTGTGTTATATCGGCTGAAAGCTTAAATTCTTGTTAATCTAACTGTACTGTCCTATTTACAGTAGCCATTACAGCGAAAGCATGCCAATGCGATTGTTTGAGGACGGCGCACCACATCAAAATATTTTTCCACCGACACAGGTTTCATCAATTCACAAATAGCGATTAAATATTTTTTGAAAATCTTCCTCTGATTTGTCATCCAAAGGGTCCCAGCTATAACATGTAGTGTCGTTTTGTTAGATAAAATCCTTCTTTATATCCCATAGTCAGTTTAGTTGGCGCCATCGATTTGAATAATCCACTCGTTCAACATGCAGAGAATGGAATCCAAAAATCTACCGCTAAACTTTGTTTTTAAACAAGTCAAAATACGTTTATATTGACTCAGATACCCTAAAATGTAATCAAATTATAATATTTAATACGGAAATAAGTATGATCAATAGGAAACCGATATTAGCAGGTGCGTCTTGTCTTCTTGGCGCGCCCAAACACAAATTTCCAATAGTGTGTCCCAGTACTAAAACTCATATTTCTTACTCGTTTGGGAAGAAACAAGCCTGAAACCTTTAACATAGAGTGCTGACACGCTGTGGAAGCCATAGGAAGTGCATACTGGGAAATAGATTTTATTATTAAAAAATATTGCGGATGATTTTCTGTTGGATTTTCTCCTACCATATCTTTTGTGTTATAGTCTCCTACATTATTTTAACATTTCTATAAACACCAAAGTGATTTCTTTCCAATGGTACAAATTATATTCATATTCTGGCTTCAAGGCCTGAGCAACAGGCAGTTTACTTTGGGCATGTCAGTCAGGCGGAAATTAAGAAAAAAGGACCCTAGCCTGATGAAGTTTTAAACAAACGATATCCTTCCAGTTGAGCATACTAGCACTTCGCCTGTCTCGCTTCAACCTCTTGCTAGCTCGTTAGCATAACAAATTACTAGCTTGACATTTTACGACTTCGGGTGTGTTCGTAAATTCAAGAGTGCCAGAGAGTGCTCAGAGTGTGCTCCGGGTGTTGTAAATTCAGAGCGTTGTCAGATTGTCTGTTCGTAAATTCAGAGCGTACACTGGACGTTCTGGCCAAGGAATAGGGTTGATCCAAGCGTTCTGACCTCACAATGGCAGTCAAGCACCCAAGCTAACTGGCTAAAGTTGGCTAGCTTGCGGACTACTTCCAGACACAAATGAGAGAACACCTCACTCTGACCATTTTACTCACCGTAGCATAGCTGGTTAGGCTGTTTTCATGTTATCCAGAGCGTTGGTGACTAACTGTGCTGCTGGCAAGAATTGTATTAATATTTTTTGCCGACGTTTACCGACACCGGCCATATTCAACGGGTGTTGAGCATTCGTAAATTCAACAGTTATTCTGCACTCTGGCACACTCAGACGAGAGTGCTTTGAAATCGGAGTAAATAGCCAGAGCGAAATTACCAATGCACCCGAATTAACAATGTTCATTGAGAACTCATAAACACTATACCATTTAGCTAAGCTAAGTATGACGTGAATAATCAAGTCAATAAACGTTGGGTAGCTAGTTCGATAGCATATAGTTAATATACTGGTAAGTTCAAGGTATTAGTAGCCAACAAACGTTAGGTAGCTAGCTAACATACCGGTACATACTGCTGTAAAGATATGCTATGCGGTTTGTAAGGATAGCGTAAATAACACATTCTCAGCCAACATAACGTGTAACTTATTTGAAAAGGCATTACTTTGTTCCATTGCTCAACATTTTCTTAACATTTGTCATAATTAGTTAAAGAAAAACTTGTATCCGGCTCTCGTCAGATTTTCCGCCGTTTTCTGAAGAATTGCATTTTCAGTCTTAAAAGCACAGAAATAGTGTCCATTGCTTGTATACTTTTGGCATACTAACTGTATCCATACTATGACCAATAAGCATACTACATACTCAATTTGCGTCACAAATAGCATGGTTAGTGCAGTTAATATAAGTATTCAAACACAGCTCAAGATTTTATAAAAGTGACTTCACACAAGGCAATGGTTGTTGGCAATGTTAAGTGTGTAGGGGGTGACAGGTTAATGACTACAAGCCTACTGTAGCTTAGTTTGTCATCCCTTTATTCTCAGTCTCTGTGTGACGGCTGAGGAATCATGAAAAGGATGTGACGGCTTGACACAGATCACACAAAGGAAAGGAAACTCAACCTTGTGCTAGCAGGGAGCATATTTTGTTTCTTGCTCACGCCATGATACACAGAGCATTTCCAATGTGGATGTGGACTTACTGTACAGTAGTGATCATGAGTGGATATTCATAATACATCAGAGTTATCCTCCTCATGTTCAATGCACAACATGTTCCTTCAAAGTGTTTGTCTTTTATTCTTCACCTTGATCAGCATACCAGATGGGTGGTCTATTAATGTAAGCATTGGACAATGCTGTGTCCAATATTGAGCAACATCTTAGATGTTGAGTTTGTTAATGATTATCGTCCACGTACATCATTTTGTTAGTCAACAGAAACACCCATTGATGTTGATACTATGAACGCAACCTGCAACAATTTCAAAGATTTTACTGAGTTACAGTTCATATAAGGAAATCAGCCAGTTGAAATAAATTCATTAGGCCCTAATCTATGGATTTCACATGACTGGGTATACAGATATGTGACTCACCACCTGGATTTTGTAGCAAAATTTTAAGTAGTGTTTTTTAAACTAGATAAAAGTAGAGACTCCGAGCTACAAAATGGTATATCATACACTGCATTTGAGGAACAATGGGAAAGTAATTCTGCTTTGACAGTTGATCAACTTGTAAACTAAATTTTGAGAAAATCGCCTTTGAATGTTTTGCTATCTAGTGAAAAGCTCTTTGTCTACACCCATTCAGCATCGTTCACACCCTCTTAAGCTTTAGCCCCACCCAACTCGTGTCACTCTCGAAGCGCACACTTGGCGCTCTGGCCGATGATTTGTTTACCTCTGGATAACAGGAAAACAGCCTAACCAGCTCTGCTGGCTACAATTTCATTACGCTTTTTTGCAAACGTTTACTGACACTGGCCATATTCAATGGGTGTTGTACAAGTATCACGTAACGTTAGCTAACGAGCCAGCCAGCCAACGTTAGCTAGTTAAACAACATTGAACAGTGCCAACAATGCCACAGTGCTGGGAGCTAACCAACCATGTTCAATGTTAGATAGCTAACATTAGGCTCTAACTGAAACAGCAAACGGCTCTGGTACACTAATAATAACGTCAGCTAGAGGGCCAGCCAGCTAACGTTAGCTAGCTAGCTAACAGTACACTTTAGCTTAAGCCATATACCTAGCTTGGTAAACAATGTACCTAGCTTGGTAAACAAAGTGTAGATTCACACACGCTACACAATAAAAAATAATAAAAGCAGCGTTCGACAGGATTACCAACACAGCTGACGAGCTTCTATGGCAGACCAATCCAAACTCTCAGCATGTCCAGCCCACTTATTATCTCAGCTAATCACGGCTAGTGGGAAGGTTGCTCACTTTTACTGTGGCTTAACCAACAAGGCTTGTATTTAACAATTTTATTCGTATTTACAGATGGCATACAAATGTGTTATTAAGGCACATGAAAGTTCACATGTTCAAGAAGGCATTTCTGCCAAAACGCATTTTGATAAAAAAATATGTTTTACGTTCAAACGGCTCTCCTGTGAAGTCGTGACTTGCGACATACACGTAGTTTCCTGAATTGGGTCACATATGCATCTATTCGTCACAGATACCTTAAAAAAAACTTTGGGGTGTGGATCAGAAAACCAGTGAGTGTCTGGTGTGACCACCATTTGCCTAATGCAGCATTTTCACATAGAGTTGATCAGGCTGTTGATTGTGGTCTGTGGAACGTTGCCCCACTCCTCTTCAATGGCTGTGCGAAGTTGCTGGATATTGGCGGGCACTGTAACACGCTGTCGTACACATCGACCCAGAGCATCCCAAACATGCTCAATGCGTAACATGTCTGGTGAGTATGCAGGCCATGGAAGAACTGGGACATTTTCAGCTTTCTGGAATTGTGTACAGATCCTTGCAACATGGGGCCATGTATTATCATGCTGAAACATGAGGTGATGAATGGCACAACAATGGGCCTCAGGATCTCGTCACGGTATCATCGATAAAATGCTATTCTGTTCATTGTCCATAGCTTATACCTGCCCATACCATAACCCAACCGCCACCATGGGACACTCTGTTTACAACGCTGACATCAGCAAACTGCTCGCCCACACGACGCCATACACGTGGTGTGCGGTTGTGAGGCCGGTTGGACGTACTGCCAAATTCTCTATAACGATGTTGGAGGCGGTTTATGGTAGAGAAATGAACATTCAATTCTCTGGCAACATTTGTGGTGGACATTCCTGCAGTCAGCATGCCAATTGCACGCTCCATAAAAACACAAGACATCTGTAGCATTGTGTTGTGACAAATCTGCACATTTTAGCGGCCTTTTTTTTGCACCTGTGTAATGATCATGCTGTTTAATCAGCTTCTTGATATTGTCGTGGCTTTGGCTATGCCGGATTAAGTGACATGACATGCTATTCTATAAAATAATTTATCTGTAATTAATATTACCTGATTAACTAATCATGTAATATTAATTAACTAGAAAGTCGGGGCACCACGAAATAATGTTTATAGAGCTGTTATCTTCCGAATAAACTCTGATAATCTTTTACATCAGTAGCCGTCAATCAATAATCTCCACCTTATTTCAGTCTCATCTGAACATCGTAGAATTCTTGGTTATCTTCACGAACCCTGGCTACCAAGTTGAATCAGCAATACAAAATTGGGTTTAATTATTTATTTACTAAATACCTAACTAATCACACAGAGTTACATATACACAGCATGGATCATACATTGATTACTAATTATGTCATACATGAAGAGCGTCCCTGTGCTTTTACACCTGCATTGCTTGCTGTTTGGGGTTTTAGGCTGGGTTTCTGTACAGCACTCTGTGACATCAGCTGATGTAAGGGGGGCTTTATAAATAAATTTGATTTGATGATTTGATTTGGACGGAACCGATATGACGGCTGGTTACACAAAGAAAGGGGGTTGTCTTAAATTAAAGTGTGGGAAGACTGGAGAACAAAGGGAGTTGGTCTTTATCGGACCTTATGAAGCCATGCTATCGTAAATACAGAATCCTATGCATTCTAAACAACTGCCCATTTGGAAAAGGAAAATGCAAGGAATATTTACTCTGTACTGCGCTTTGATAGATTGGTCGTAGATGGAAGGCCGGATTGCCCAGCCGGGATCTCTCCGTCCTCAGAAGAATGTCTCAGGTGGTAAACTGAATACGTTGTAGTATCGTCGTCGTGTGTTAGGACAGATCCTTTGTCCGTCCTTTCCTAGCCCACGTTTGCTGCGGCTAACTCAACGGCTAGGAGATATCACTTCTGGAGTGAATAAGAGTTCAAAGTTCATACCAAGTTGCCATACTTTTAAGCTCATGCTATATTCTGGCTGGTATAGTCGAAAATCATCCTTCCTTCACGTTGAAATGCTAATTTCGATGCTAATTTCATTAGGTTATTGTCTTAGCCCTTTTAACGTCGAGGACCGTCGTCCTCGCGTCCTTGGAACAGGAAGTTACATTTTCATTTTCGTAAAGGGCTTATATAGTGGTAGGAGAGAGGGAATGTTTCATAGTTTACAACCCATGTCTGTTCACATGGGCGGGGCCACTGAGTCGAGCCTAGTTCACTCATGAAAACCAATTCTCTTATTTAGGAGCTAAAATTTCATCTTTCCACAAAAATAGTTTCAAAAGTAACATTTAGATTGCACAACAATTCCATGTGAATCTGATACCTAGAATGTGTAGACTTTCCGAGATTATGTCATCCTGTCATTAGTGAAAATGTCTCAGATGCCAACTGTTCTGACATCATATTCCCTGAGTACCAACGCATCTTTTCAGCTGGTTGGATTACCGAAATATGGTTCCTGTCCCCACCATTTTGACATTACCATACTCTCTCCATGTTAACAAAGAGATTTTCAATAGTACCTCTGTAGAGTAGAGAGAGAGAAAAGGGGGGGGCAAGGTATTTATGGGGGTCATAAACATCACCAACAGGCCAACGTCATGACAATATGTCACACCTGTCAGGTGGATATATTATCTTGGCAAAGGAGAAATGCCCACTAACAGGAATGTAAACAAATTTGTACAAAACATTTGATTAGAAATCAGCTTTTTGTGCCTATGAAACATTTCTAGGATCTTTTATTTCAACTCATGAAACATGGGACCAACTCATTTATATTTTTGTTCAGTGTAATTAGGACTATTTCACTATTTAGGGCATTGCACTCCAGTTAAAGTTCCATCCAATGGTTTTGGAGCCCAGCAGGCACTGTGGGTGGTGTGGATCTGGAATGGGTTAGGTTAAGGTTAGGGTGATAGCGTAATGAGCCTACATCTGCAGGGGCTGGCAAGAAGATTGAGCAGATGGATCAAACAGATGACAAATAGTAGGATCAGCTGAGTAATTAAAAGCATGAGATTTCATTTGACTTTTTAAAGGCGTAGTTCATCTTTCAAGCTAGGATGTGGATGAAATAACAACACCTTAGGTAAGTAAAAAATAAGCTCCAAATCACCCTAAGTAGAAAATTTGCTTAAACTTCATACACGTGAACTTTGCCTATACACTTTTTTAATGAGTATTAGCAGTGAAAACAAGAGCATGACTAGTGTGCAGGGCTAGGTGCAGCCTCTATGATGAACTCTTTAGTCTCTTATCCAGAGTAACTTACAGTTGAGGAGGAGAGTTGAGGAGGAGAGTGCACCCACTGATTTTCTCCTTACATAGTCTGCATAACATCACCACGCTACAGCAGATTCATGTCATCATCAAGCACAAGGCAGAAAATACAGTATGAATGTACACAAAACAACCTTTGTTCAACTTCTATGTCATTCACTGCTCTCCTGTGGAATCGTATACAATTTACTTAATAAAAAATTCTCACGTGGAAATATCTTTTCTTTGCTCAACCGGATCACTCAATTTGATTTTGCATTACATTTTCAGATACATTTTCTGAGATAACATACTTTTACTGCAAAACTACAGGTCATCTTTGAACAAATGCATTGCCAGGTTGGCAAATCTACTACTGACTACTACTGCTTCAGACCCTTCTTTATTTTACCTGTTATGACCGTTCATTCAACACATTTTGTTGTCAACCATACATGTAGGAATGTTTTCTCATTCACTAAATCATGCCTATGAAGAGGGCTAAAAGCCTGAACAACATGCATGAAGAGATATGTGTATAACAAGTGTAATTCCTCAGGACATCCTCAAATGGGTGACCGTGAAGATGGTTCAGTCCTTGAAATAGAACTGTTTTTTTTATTTTTTTTATGTATTTAACCACACAAGTCAGTTTTAAGAATTATTTACAATGACGGCCTATACCGGCCAAACCCAGACAACACTGGTCCGGTTGTGATACAGGAATCGAACCAGGGTGTCTGTAGTGATGCCTTTAGCACTGAGATGCAGTGCCTTAGACTGCTGCGCCACTCAGGAGCTCAAAATGCAAGGAGGGTGAGGTAATACCATCTTGTGGAGGGTTGAGTAATGCCATCTTGAGGCATTTTTTTGTGCCAGCACAATGCACAATGTTTACATTCCCTCTCAGCAATCACATATCCACTAAATTAAGAACGTATTCTATTTGTCGGCCCAGTAAAAGCCATGTCACTAAATAAGGCTGTGTAGAGAGGAGGGTGGGCCGCCACATTTTGCAGTCCACTGCATAAAAAACAGGCTCTCTCCGCTTGACAAGGCATAAGTCTTTCCCAAATGTAGCGGTCTGTGGAAATTATTTCTGTTTCACAGAGCTGTACTTATTGAGGATGACAGAATTATTGGGCACAATTGTGCAGCAGATCTGACAGTGTAGCTGTGGTTTATTGTGTCGTAACGTTGCAAAGGGAACCATTGGGCTTGGTACTACCCGCATCCACTCAACAATTATACTGACAATGCAAAGACCTCATTTTGGCAGCAAATTAATGGCCATAATTCCTTCTGACATAAAGCTGTTTGTAAGTAATCTATTCTCTCTGGTGATATAATAATTAGTAAGAGACAGAAACCTAATACTTTGCGCCTCCTAAATGGACTCAATAGCCTGGGCCGGATTACCGAATTGGCATGCAGGTCCTCTGCCCCAGGGCCCCCAACCTCCAGGGGGCACCCAACCAAAAACAAAACAAAAAACATTTGGTGTAGAATAACAGGACATTTTCTTTAAAACTGCAAAACTTTCTCTCATCCTCATGGCAAAATGTGAAGAATAGCAAGAGATGAGCTATAAAAAGGAACATTTTTCTCTCTGTCCTATGGCATAATGTGTAGAATTGCAGGAAATTAGGTGTAAAACAACAAAATTATCAGCCTCATGACAAAATGTGTAGAATAGCATTATAAAAATGCACATTTCTATGTTTTAGGTATTCTGAACGATACATGCTGCACATTTTTGCTGTTTGAATTCAGTAAATTAAATGTAATATGCAAAATACTGGCGCTGAACAAAATAAAATGTGCCCACACTACAGACGGCTGTCTGTCCGCCAGTACAGGAATTGTCCCAGCGCACAACTTTTGTGAGCCCAAATAAATTATGCAAAATATTTTGTTTATTAATATTTTGTAATTCTTCTGATTTTTCATTGGGTGCTGCAGCACCCTCAGCACCCCTACTTCCCATGGCTATTTACCTGATATCTCTTCCCATATTGTAAATCAGTCAGTATCTGACGTACTGTTGTTGTGTATAGTTAATGAGCACTGCTGAGATTGTAGCGAGGTCAAACTGAATGGCACAGCAACAGCAGTTAGAAGGCTTCTCAGCTCCTTTGGTTACTTGGTATCAGCCCTCAAGCCTCTACTTTCAATTGCCCACTGCTCCATCCATCTAGCTATAGGAGTCTATGGTTGATAATCCCAGCACTGCTATTCTCCTTTTACCCCATAATAATGAGCTCTCCAGTGAACCTTTTTAGCCGTGATTTTAAGGTTGCACTGCAAAGCAATTTCTTTGACTTTCTTTGATCTCACACCTGCGGAAACTACCTTCATCAAACAGACATCCAACAACAAATAGGGATTTAATGTGGATTTATTTTTCTTTCCCTGAAAAACAAAAGGGTCTGAGTTTATTGTGTTGGCTGACAACCATAGGTCTTGGTCAGTGATGATAGCCTGACTCTTCAGTGGGTTCATGATTGAATGAAGACATAGGACATCCATTGACCTCATTTGACCCTATAAACCAGGGCTCTCCAGCCTTGTTCCTGGAGAGCTACCCTCCTGTAGGTTTTCGCTCCAACCCCAGTTATAACTAACCTGATTCAGTTCATCAATCAGGTGCGCTAGATTAGGGTTGGCGTGAAAACCTACAGGACGGTCACTCATCATGAACAGGGTTGGAGAGCCCTGATATAAACTTTCCACAGTCATGTAACATTTAACCAGTTTTTTTAAATATCATTGAAGCGTTTCTTTTATATATTCTTTTTTAATTACTTTTGACCTAACATGTTTATAGTATATTAACATGTAGTTGGTTGCTGTTATGGAGTAAAATTCTTCAGTAATTATCAGGTGTCAGGCTATACATATATACTGTCTGTATAGACTTTAGTGTAAGGTTACTAAAGAAAATAATCTTTGCTAGCATTGACAAATTGGTGACAGTCTTCTCAGTCAAAGGAGAAATAGCAGAACTTAAACATGTCTATCCTATCTTTAACTACTTGTCTTGCATGAACGCACAAAAGGATCTGAAGTGGTTTCACACGAGAACAGCATTGACTTTCATGTCTTGTCATGGAACACAGGTATGAAATGTGCTCCATTATTAGCCCAGGCATTTAAGTGGTATTAGGTATGTTCTTTGTGGTATGCTGAGTTATGAGCTATGTTCTTTTGTCAATGGGGCTTGTGTCTGAGCCATTACCTCTTCTCTTTTCTAAAGATCCCATTAAAACAGAGGAAACGGTCCATTTAAATTCTGTGGAGCACTGCGGCAGCAGAATAGGTTTCAGCCATTTTAAATTGTGTCTTATCACTCGGTCTCTTTGAAATGGCAAACTATCCCTTAACTTGTCAGGCTGCGCTGCCATCTTCTCCCAGAAGCCTAGGAGGACTCCCAGAAGTCTCCAGTCATCTGTGTTCTCTATACCTCAGCCCTGTTTACTCTGCACAATATTTATTCTAGGAACTGCTTTTTAATCGTTTTATTAGATTGTGATGGCAGATGTGAAAGACTCAGGTTTAGCTCTGACAACACATGGGGCTTTCCTCTGTTGTTCCTGTTAGCTAGCTAGCTAGCTGCCCACTGATCTGAAGATGAGAGTGAAGGAGACAGGATGTGACTACTCTGGAGGAAGTGTGAGAGCAGGGTTGATATTTGCATTGACAGAATCAAAGCACATGATTTGCATTCGATAGATGTTGACCTTAAGAGTAACAAGGGCTGAAACCTAGGAGCACTTGTGGCTTATACAACATTTATTCAAGAATATACTATTTTGGAATATGAATGTGTCATTCACATCCAGATCAATCTATGTTGTTATATTGATTGGTTCAATTTATGCAGCTGGACCAGATGGAAATGTGTAAGTATTTGCATTTAACCAAGAGAAGTTCCATTCACCTTTTAGATTTAAGAATGAGTTTATTTTTGTTGTCAGAGAAAGTTTCTCAGCAAAACAAAAATCTAAGGAGGATATGGTTATATAGAGCTACAATATACTGGAATGCAATGCCCATGGACTTGAGAAGCTGCACAAATTTTTGTATTTTTAAGTTTGAATTGAAAACAAGACTCAAATCTATCCAAACCTGTACACAACAGTTATGTGTGGTTCCGCATACTTAAGACAACAGTTGATGCTAATGTTGTTGTTAGAGTGATATCATTAGATGTAATGTGTTTGTATGTTAGATTGTTTTAGTGAGTATCCTGCCCAGGGACTACGAGTGCAAATTAGCATTTGGCTAACCCCGACACATTTGAGTAAATTGGAGGTGTACCTGTGGATGTATTTCAAAGCCTATTTCAAATTGTACAAACAATTGTATGCAAGTATAAACACCATGGGACCACGCAGCCATCATACCGCTCAGGAAGGAGACGTGTTCTGTCTCCTAGAGATGAACGTACTTTGGTGCGAAAACTGCAAATCAATCCCAGAACAACAGCAAAGGACCTTGTGAAGATGCTGGAGGAAACAGGTACAAAAGTATCTATATCAACAGTAAAACGAGTCCTATATTGACATAACCTGAAAGGCCACTCAGCAAGAAGAAGCCACTGCTCCAAAACCGCCATAAAAAAGCCAGACTACGGTTTGCAACTCCTTTTTGGAGAAATGTCCTCTGGTCTGATGAAACAAAAGTAGAACTGTTTGGCCATAATGACCATCATTATGTTTGGAGGAAAAAGGGGGAGGCATGCAAGCCGAAGAACACCATCCTAACCGTGAAGGATGAGGGTGGCAGCATCATGTTGTGGGGGAATTACTGTATGGGGGACTGGTGCACTTCACAAAATAGATGGCCTCATGAGAAAGGAAAATTATGTGGATATATTGAAGCAACATATCAAGACATCAGTCAGGTAGTTAAAGCTTGGTCGCAAATGGGTCTTCCAAATTGACAATGACCCCAAGCATACTTCCAAAGTTGTGGTAAAATGGCTTAAGGACAACAAAGTCAAGGTATTGGAGTGGCCATCACAAAGCCCTGACCTCAATCCTATAGAAAATGTGTGGGCAGAACTGAAAAGGCGTAGGTTCCGAGCAAGGAGGCCTACAAACCTGACTCAGTTACACCAGCTCTGTCAGGAGGAATGGGACAAAATTCACCCAACTTATTGTGGGAAGCTTGTGGAAGGCTACCCAAAACATTTGACCCAAGTTAAGCAATTTAAAGGCAATGATACAAAAATACTAATTGAGTGTATGTAAACTTCTGACGCACTGGGAATGTGATGAAAGAAATAAAAAGCTGAAACAAATAATTATCTCTACTATTATTCTGACATTTCACATTCTTAAAATAAAGTGGTGATCCTAACTGACCTAAGACAGGGAATATTTACTAGGATTAAATGTCAGGAATTGTGAAAAACTGAGTTTAAATGTATTTGGCTAAGGTGTATGTAAACTTCCGACTTCAACTGTACACACACACACACACAAAACTAGATGAATAAGTCATTGGACTGTGGTTGCTCTATGCATTGTTAGTGTAAGTCAAAGGCTCTGGAAGGCTCTGGGGAGATACAGAGTGCATTGGAAAGGCTACTGCTACTAAGACTGGGCCTCCCAAAAAAGTTTCTCCTGCTATCACTAAGACTGGGCCTCCCAAACAAGTTTTTCCTGATCTCAACTAAGACTGGGCCTCCCACTCACATCCTACTTACGTACAAGCATGTGGTGGCTCACCCCCATTTTCGTGCCTCAATGAAGAAGGCAACCGTCCTTAATTGTCAGGACGTCCATTTTTAAAGACGATTCACTCCACAAGTGCAATAGTATTTCCCAGTGTCCTGTGTAGCATGAGAGAGCATGCTGCCTCATTCAAAACCACCCTCATGAATAATCAGTGCATGAGTGATGAAGAGGCTGAGCTGATCTAATACAGACTGATTCGTCCACAAAAAGCTTTTTCATTCGACTGATCAATCATTTTCCCCCAGTTGGCATCGGTACGGTTGGACTTGGAGAACGAGGAGATCTGGGGAACTGGTTCTCTTTGTGTGGAAGCGGCAGATTCATTAGTATGCCATGAAGGCCTGGTGTTGCAGGTGTTCTTGATGTGTGCCGCTTATTAGATACACTTACAGGCCATTCCATTCCAGCGTACGTCCAGGAGTTGTGTACCAATTTGGATCCCATTTGTCACCATGCTGTTCCAAACATTAGGGAATCAGTGATGCTCTGTTAGGGCATTGTGTATGGGGAGATCGGATGAGAGAGGCCCGTGTTAAATCCCCCCTCTTGGTAATTGTCGGGGGTGTGGCAACGGACATTGGCATTTTATTGGAAACACTCTATTAAGCTACAAAAGGTCTTGTTCAAATGCAGTGTGAAATGTACAACGCGTCCAATCAGTTGAGATTACTACACAGAGTTGGTTGCACCAGGCATTCACACTTAATTAGTTACATAATGATCTAAACATTTCATTGCAATGGGACTGAAATGATGTAAGGTGATGTTAAACCTTTAATGAAAGCGAATTGTATTCCCTTTAAAGTTTAACCAAGTCATTGGCCCACCCCCGTGAGCACAGACATGATCTGGCATCATGGAACAAGCCTTTTCTACTGTTACGAATAAAAACCCCTCCTGAAGAAATCCTCTTCAGACCACACATACCTCGATGGACACCGAGGGGGCACAGGTTGAGTTTAGACCACAAAAACCTCAGTTTAAGCTAAGGTTGCAATGGTTGTTGAATTCCTAACCATACCACGTGGAGCATTGGCTACACGGCGGGAAATGGTTAAACTCTGAGACTATCGATCCCGACAGAATAAGAGCAAATCTTAGATACTAATTACTAGTCTGCAGCTAGAAATTATGTCAACCTGGGATGCGAAGACCAACAACCGCCGAAACATCTATTCTATAAGAACATTTCTGAATGGTACTCTGAAGTATCCATTCTAACCACGAAAGACTAAAGGGAAGCAGAGAGACGCTCGCATGAACTTTCCAACAGAAGGACTGATGATTCCAACAGAGATCACGACGACACACTGGGCATAAATATATATTGATTGCAATTATTCCCGAATGAGTGTGCGTTCATGTGCAAAGGATTAGCATTTCAATTAATATAATTATCAACTGTGTAGTGACTCCTTTTTGTCTTTCCCGCCCTTCTCATTCCACACCCATATCCCTTTGTCCACCAAGCCGTCATATCGGCTTAGCCCACTAGGGAACCTCCCCTATCATTTCCTTGTAACCATATCTACTGTTTGTTTGTTTATGCATTTCTGTGATTATTTAGTTAGTTAATAAATAAATGATTAAGACAATTGATGTATGGATGATTCATAGTAAAGGCTGGGTTTGTACAGATAACCAACAATTTACGACGTTTGGAATGAATAATTCATTAATTAGAAGACTAATTGATTTATATTAAGTTATATTAAGAAAATTATAACTTTGTAATCTGAAGATTTTCCTTGGTGTCCTGACTTCCTAGTTAATTACATTTACATGATTCGTTTGATCACGTAATAATAATTACAGAGAATTGATTTGATAAAATAATAGTCTTCACTTTTAATGATGCCAAAGACATGACAGAGTGTTTGAGAAGGAAAACATATCTCAATAGAGAACTTTGTTCAATTAAGAAAACCTGCTCCTGACTCGTCTATTCCACCTTTCCGCTTTAGAGCAACCTCCAACTACTTGGCCCGCTTACATTACTTTAAGACATGAAGGTCAGTCAGTCCAGAAAAAAAACATCAAAGTCTATGATGAAACTGGCTCTCATGAGGACCGCCACAGGAAAGTAAAACCCAGAGTTACCTCTGCTGCAGAGGATAAGTTCATTTGAGTTAACTTCTTAGGGAGCGGTGGGGCGCTACCCGGTGAAATGCAAGGCGCCAAATTCAAAATCCAAAAGTTGAATTATTAAACATGCATCAATATACAAGTGTTGCATAGTCATCAAAAGCTCTGTTTCTTGGCAATATCACAGCGTTGTCAGATTTCAAAAAGGCTTTACGGCGAAAGCACCACATTTGATTGTTTGAGGATAGCACCCCACATATTTTTCCCATTACCATAAATTCATAAGCCATCACGGTTCACACATAACACAATTCACAGTGAAAACAAATCAATTACCTTTTGAAGAACTTCTGCTGAGGGCTTCCCAAGTGTCCAATGAAGACAATACATGGTTCTTTTGTTAGAAAAAGTAATGTATTATATCCATCAATCTCAGTTTGGTTGGCGCGTTATAATGAGAAAATACAGCGTCGACTCCTCCATTGAAATGTGAAGAGAACTCGTTCAACTTATACCTATAAACTTGTCCAAGAACAATCAAACATAATTGTAAATTTATCCTTAGGAACACTTTTATGTATATGTTGTATAATTTTCAACCGGAATACAGTGAGGGAAAAAAGTATTTGATCCCCTGCTGATTTTGTACGTTTGCCCACTTACAAAGAAATTATCAGTCTATAATTTTAATGGTAGGTTTATTTGAACAGTGAGAGACAGAATAACAACAAAAAAATCCAGAAAAACGCATGTGAAAAATGTTATAAATGGAATTGCATTTTAATGAGGGAAATAAGTATTTGACCCC
>QNTS01000304.1:119581-148763 GCA_003317085.1 Hucho hucho
TACAAAATCAGCAGGGGATCAAATACTTTTTTCCCTCACTGTATAAACTGGGCAATAAGAAAGGAAAAAAACACAGAACGCGCCAGCCGGGAACGTGTATTTTCTTCTATTGACATCTGTGTGGCCACTTCCTTATTCGTCTTCTTCTACAATCTAAAAGCAGCTAAAAAGAATCAAAACACTTTCTCGAGACTGCAATAGGTACTGCATTCATATGCCCTTATATGGGCATTTTCATAAGGGAGGGGATCCAAATGAGGCAATGTGTCAAAACCACTTTTTCCAGGACAGAAATTCCTCGGGTTTTCGCCTGCCATATCCGTTCTGTTTTACACACAGACATAATGTTAACACTTTTAGAAACTTCAGATTGTTTCCTATCCAATGGTACTAAATATGTGCATATCCTATTTTCTGGGCACGCCAGGCTCTCCAAAACCGTCACCTCGTGCACTGCTCCCAAAGAAGTTAACTGCACCTCAGATTGCAGCCCAAATAAATGCTTCACACAGTTCAAGTAACAGACATCTCAAAATCAACTGTTCAGAGGAGACTGCGTGAATCAGGCCTTCATGGTTGAATTGCTGCAAAGAAACCACTACTAAAGGACACCAATAAGAAGAAGAGACGTGCTTGGGCCAGGAAACACGAGCAATGGACATTAGACCGGTGGAAATGGATGATCTCTGCATGTATGCTTCCCACCGTGAAGAATGGAGGAGGAGGAAGTGTGATGGTGCTTTGCTGGTGACACTGTTTTCAATGTATATAGAATTCAAGCCACACTTAACCAGCATGGTTACCACAGCATTCTGCAGCGATACGCCATCCCATCTGGTCTGCGCTTAGTGGGACTATAATTTGTTTTTCAACAGGACAATAACCCAACACACCTCCAGGCTGTGTAAGTGCTATTTGACCAAGAAGGAGAGTGATGGAGTGCTGCATCAGATGTCCTGGCCTACACAATCACCCGACCTCAACCCAATTGAGATGGTTTGGAATGAGTTGGATCACAGAGTGAAGGAAAAGCAGCCAACAAGTGCTCAGCATATGTGGGAACTCATTCAGGCCTGTTGGAAAAGCAATCCAGGTGAAGCTGGTTGAGAGAATGCCAAGCATGTGCAAAGTGTCATCAAGGCAAACGGTGGCTACTTTGAAGAATCTCAAATCTCAAATATATTTAGCTTTTCTGGTTACTACATGATTCCATATGTGTCATTTCATAGTTTTTATGTCTTCACTACAATGTAGAAAATAGTAAAAAAGAATGAAAAACCCTTGAATTAGTAGGTGTGTCCAAACTTTTGTCTGGTGCTGTATTTTTGTGTGAAAATAAGGCTTAGGGTCTTCATTAGGAAACGGTGATCAAATAATTGAAAAATATCTGCCCTATAATGCCTATTGTTAATGATGCAATGAAAATTTGTGTTGAGGCCTTTACCAAAGTCCAGCAAGTGACGGACGCAACCTTCTAAGGATATGGGTTTTCTATATCCCCTGCATCTCTATGATCAGCGACACTGAAGGAGACATTTAAGTCCGATCAGAATTTTTTTAGTGAATTTTTTGGTACTTTTTATTCATTTTTCTCCGCAATTTCGTGATAGTTAGTCTTGTCCCATCGCTGCAACTCCTGTACAGACTTTGGAGAGGCGAAGGTCGGGAGCCATGCGTCTTCCGAAACATGACCCCGCCAAGCCGCACTGCTTCTTGACACACTGCTCGCTTAACCCGGAAGCCAGCCACACCAATGTGTCAGACTAAATACTGTACAGCTGGCGACCGAAGTCAGCGTGCATGCACCTGGCCCGCCACAAGGAGTCGCTAGAGCACGATGGGACAACCCTCCCCTAACCCGGACGACGCTGGGCCAATTGTGCTCCGCCTCATGGGTCTCCCGGTCGGGCCGGGTGCGACACAGCCTGGGATCGAACCCGGGTCTATAGTGACACCTTAGACCACTGCACCACTCAGGAGGCCATCGATCAGTATCTTTTAAATGTACACTTGACGGCTAACAGGACAATGTTTGTTTTCAGCTGCTATGAGGTTAACGTCTGCATCACCATCGTGATTGATCACTACCCTTTTGTGTCATACTGCTCATAGCTGGGTTAATGTGACAGGCTTTCTGAGTTCTTCAGGGAAAACGGGGCCATTTGAAAGGGACACTGATATTCCATATTGGTGACATATCATTTAATAAACTGCGTAATCCCCCTCTCTCAATCCCCCTCTCTCTACTTTCAGACAGCTCCATATCCTCACATTTAGGCAATAAGTGAGATACACATTTCATGAATTGAAGAGGAGGACGTTTCCACTGAGAACAGATTTTTTGTACTTAAATGTTGTCACCCTTTCAGTAAAGAGAAGGTCATACTTGTGGATAAGCAAAAAGGGAAAATGTGCGTTTTCTGACACAAAACGCATGATAAATTATTCATTAGATTCAGATTTCTGTGTGGGTGCACATGCACGTCTGTGTGAAGGAGTGCAGTGTGTTATATATTGTAGGCCAGTCCTACATCGAGCACCGTAGAAAGATTCAGTACTCAGCAGTTTCAGCACTACTGTCCAGAAGATTCTATAGGTAATGGAGGTTACATAACTACAGATAAAACAGTATGGTTCATAGGGATATTCCTGTCACAAATATTATCCAAAGCATTGCAACACATTGGAAAACTTTGCCAAAGTTTGATGTTTCAGGTGGCTTGAGTATAGTGGTGCTAAACATACTTTGCTCTTGCTGTCCTTAACTTCTTAGGAAGCGGCAGCTGAGGTGTCGGTTTTGGAGAGTATGGCGTGCCCAAAGTAAAAGGCCTGCCACTCAGGCCCAGAAACTAGGATATGCACATAATTAGTACTATTGGATAGGAAACACTCTGACGTTTCTAAGAGTGTTAAAATATTGTCTGTGAGTATAACAGAACTGATATAGCAGGCGAAAACCCAAGGAATTTCTGTCCTGGAAAAAGTGTTTTTGACACATTGCCTCATTTTGAACCCCTCCCTATTGAAAACAGCCATATATGGGAGTAAGATTGCAGTACCTATTGCTTCCACTGGATGTCAACAGTCTCTAGACAGTGTTTGGTGATGTTAGGTTGCTCTGGATGGTAATAGAAGAAGAATTTCGAACTAGTCATCGGATGTAAACAGAAGAGGAGGCGCCGTCATGGGCTCCCACGCTGTGGTTTTTTCCTTTCCTATCGTGCAGTTTATGATCCGGTTGAAATATTATAGTAAATATACATAAAAGTGTTCCTAAGGATACATTATCAATGATGTTTGATTGTTCTTGGACAAGTGTATAGGTATAATGTGAACGCGTTCTCTTCACGGTTCAATGGGCGACTCAACGGTGGATTTCATGATCATAACGCGCCAACCAAACAGAGATTTATGGATATAGTAAATGACTTTTTCTAACAAAAGAAGCATGGATTGTCTTCGTTGGACACTTAGGAAGCCCTCAGCAGAAGTTCGTCGAAAGGTAAGGGATTTTATATTAGCGATTTTATGCGTTTTTTGAGACCCGCGTTGGGTTATGAATTTATGCTAATTGACGAGGACAAGGCTGGAGATCACTCTGTCATGCTGATTGAGTTCGAATAACAGACTGGAAGCTTCAAAAGGAGGGTGGTGCTTGGAACCATTGTTCTTCCTCTGTCAACAATGGTTACCTGCAAGGAAACGTGCCATCATCATTGCTTTGCACAAAAAGGGCTTCACAGGCAAGGATATTGCTGCCAGTAAGATTNAGAGCTTGCTCAGGAATGGCAGCAGGCAGGTGTGAGTGCATCTGCACGCACAGTGAGGCGAAGACTTTTGGAGGATGGCCTGGTGTCAAGAAGGGCAGCAAAGAAGCCACTTCTCTCCAGGAAAAACATCAGCGACAGACTGATATTCTGCAAAAGGTACAGGGATTGGACTGCTGAGGACTGGGATAAAGTCATTTTCTCTGATGAATCCCCTTTACGATTGTTTGGGGCATCCGGAAAAAAAGTCCGGAGAAGACAAGGTGAGCGCTACATCAGTCCTGTGTCACGCCAACAGTAAAGCATCCTGAGACCATTCATGTGTGGGGTTGCTTCTCAGCCAAGGGAGTGGGCTCACTCACAATTTTGCCTAAGAACACAGCCATGAATAAAGAATGGTACCAACACATCCTCCGAGAGCAACTTCTCCCAACCATCCAGGAACAGTTTGGTGACAAACAATGCCTTTTCCAGCATGATGGAGCACCTTGCCATAAGGCAAAAGTGATAACTAAGTGGCTCGGGGAACAAAACATTGATATTTTGGGTCCATGGCCAATCCCATTGAGAACGTGTGGTCAATCCTCAAGTGACGGGTGGACAAACAAAACCCCACAAATTCTGACAAACTCCAAGCATTGATTATGTAAGAATGGGCTGCCATCAGTCAGGATGTGGCCCAGAAGTTAATTGACAGCATGCCAGGGCGGATTGCAGAGGTCTTGAAAAAGAAGGGCCAACACTGCAAATAATGACTCTTTGCATCAACTTCATGTAATTGTCAATAAAAGCCTTTGACACTTATGAAAGGCTTGTAATTATACTTCAGTATTCTATAGTAACATCTGACAAAAATATCTAAAGACACTGAAGCAGCAAACTTTGTGGAAATTATAATTTGTGTAATTCTCAAAACTTTTGGCCACGACTGTAGCTGATAAATATTCCCACATAATCATTCAAATGTTTTATATCTCTGTGACTTACATATCTCCCACACCAGGGTGGAAGACGTCCATGCCTAAACTGCCCATTATGATCGTCAGTAGAATGACTTCAACTAGAAACCAGTATGGCCAATGAACTGTGTTGACTCCCGATGAAATTGTTGGATAAAAATGGGCCCCAATAGTACCTCAAAAGCACTGTGTTCTACTCAACTGTGGAGCCATTGATGAGCTCATGTCCCTAGGGGATCAGTCTGTCACAGAGTGTTACAAAAGGGTTAGGCAGGGGACAGAAACAACATTTTCCAGACTGCTAGTATCAGCCAGACACCCAAACTGCCCGTCAATATGATCAATACTCCTCATTTACTAGCCCCACTTTGGCACCACTCTACAATAAATTAATGTTTTATTCTGCCATGTGGAATGAGGCCAGCCCAAGGAGAGTTCAGTATTATGTCCGAGGTAGGGTAGTTAATGAATAGTAATTTAATTATATTTATTACACAGTTCGTTTCCAGTGTACTTATATTCCTACCAAGTTGATGACTCACTGTTTCGAATCAACGTCACATCTTGGAGCTTTCTGTGTACACAAATTACAATTTCTCTTTTCTTTAGAGAAGTGTACAGAACATATTACAAGGTTTTGTTTCATATGTGAACCATGTGAAGGTGAAATTAAATTAATTGAAGAAGCAATCATTCAAACAGAAAATAGCTAACAGAAATATTGGAGAACTTTGAATAGACAGAAGTGACCTTAAGTCATGTTCTAACTTAGTAAATACAATGGAATCTTCTATAGTAAGTCCAATGCCAGATAATACTATTATGTGTAGGTGAAACAGGATATTTTCCAATAACACAAATAACCCTGGGAATATGTGCAGAGACAAACAATTGAAATGGTGGAAACTGCTTTGTGCAGGCCAGCCAACTGAACAGAGGTGATCATTCGGTCACAGCTTTGCTGCAAAATAGAATAACCCTGAATCATGGTTGGCTACAATCAGAGGTAGGACTGAAGGTGCTGTAGCTGTTGATTAGTCCTCATCTGAGGGCTGCCAGGGCTGAGAGGCCATGGAGGATTATTTGTATTATCTTCCAATAAATCAGAAACGGTGAGAGAGGGCACCCTTGTCTAACACCACACTGTCCTCACTGATGAGAACGCCTGCAGATTTGAAATGTGATTTCCAACATGATTTGATGAAGAGCATAGTCATCATGATCAGCATTCAGAACAAGGCCTTCTTTCCCTTCTCTTTTTCTGGCTGACTTCTACTGAGGTGTTTTCAGGAAAGACAAGAAAACAATTCACTCTCCCAAGGTTATGATGCCATTATAATGTTTCTATATTATTTAGATAGACCTGCTTATCTTATACAAATGAGTAGGAATCATGTACTGTAGGTGTATCTTTATAACAGGAACCACCAGCATTAAAATTAAATATATTTAACTCGGCAAGTCAGTTAAGAACAAATTCTTATTTTATAATGATGGCCTACCGGGAAACAGTGGGTTAACTGCCTTGTTCAGGGGCAGAACAGCAGATTTTTATCTTGTCAGCTCGGGGATTCGATCCAGCAACCTTTCGGTTACTGGCCCAACACTCTAACCACTAAGCTACCTAATGCCCAGGTAGCTAGCTATTTGAGATATAACAGCAACGTAACTCAAATAGCCTAGTGAAAAGTTGTGCTAAATGCATCTTAAGTAACTCTACCTTGACACATTGTGTTTACAGATCCGGCTGTTTTTTTTGTAATGTGCTTAAATTAGGCTAATTGTGCTGGAGAGCCTGAGGTGACTTTGGATGGGATGAACTGCAGCCTGAATAATAAGTCATATTATATCCATCTACATGAGCCCCTTTATCAGTTAGTCTATGAGGAAACCATTGAGAAGCCTATGATCTTTCTTTCTCATCTCTCTATAATATCTGTTTTATGCATATCAAAGCCCTGGAAAGCCTTGTAAGTATCACTGAGGAACCCGATGAGTCCATGGAAGCGATCATTCACTTGGAAGTCGTTTATACACTCGACTATTGATTGGATGGGGGCTTTAATGCTGAAAGCAACTAAACATGTCCACCACTGGCTTGTTGTCCCACATAATTATCAAGCAAGGTTCATTTGTTCAGCCTCTCCATTTTGGAAGCGTCAATAATTGTGCCAGGGTCCTTTGGTGGGCTGTGGTAACGGGAGAAATGGGAGTTGAAAGACCCAGGGGTTTACACTCTGCCTCTCCCCTTACCTTTGTAGAGCTCTGTTAATCTAGTTGCATTTAGGATGTTAGGTAAAAACTCGACGGACACTATGAAAGCTTAAACCAAGGTTATTCTTCCCAGACGGTCAATAAAGCTGCAATAAACAAAGACATATTCACACAAGCACTGATATATAATCCTTTCTCCTAGGCTAAGTCTCCTCTTACACATCTGAACAAACATTGTATCTTTACTGCTAGGCAGGAAACTAAGTGATACGGCCATAAACATTTCTTTCTCCCTTAACTTGACCTGACCTGACCTCGACCCCCTTCATCACTAATCCATGGCTCTCTCCCCTTAACAATACCTGCCACATGTGATCACTTTCCCTGCACTCAGCACATTCCAAGCTTATAAATGTAACCTTTATTTAACTAGGCAAGTCAGTTAACTACTTAGGGAGTAGCAGCGTGCTAGCGGGCCGCTCCCGACACTACCCGGTGAAATGCAAGGCGCCAAATTCAAAATCCAAAATCCAGAGCAACTATAACATCACCAAACACTGTCTAGAGACTGTTGACAGCCAGTGGAAGTAATAGGTACTGCAATCTTACTCCCAGAAATGGCTGTTTTCAATCGGGAGGGGTTCAAAATGAGGCATGTGTCAAAAACACTTTTTCCAGGACAGATATTCCTCGGGTTTTTGCCTGCTATATCCGTTCTGTTATACTCACAGACATTATGTTAACACTTTTAGAAACTTCAGAGTGTTTCCTATCCAACAGTACTAATTATGTGCATATCCTATTTTCTGGGCCTGAGTGGGAGGCATTTTACTTTGGGCACGCCAGACTCTCCAAAACCGTCACCTCGGGAGCCACTCCCTAAGAAGTTAAGAACAAATTCTTATTTACAATGACAGCCTAGAAACAGTGGGTTAACTGCCTTATTCAGGGGCAGAACGACAGGTTTTTACCTTGTCAACTTGGGGATTCAATATAGCAACCTTTCAGTTACCGGCCCAATTCTCTAACCACTAGGCTACCTGCCGCCCCCTTAATTGCACACACCATATACCTTCCTCTTGCAGATAACCATTAACTTCTGACCCTCTAAACCTAAGCACTCAATATTTCAGTAGGATACCTGATACTTAACCCTATCCCAAGTTTAGGAGTTAGTACCCAGAATCCATCAAGGAGGATGGGGGGTTGATACCTTTATTTAAGTGCACTAATACATGATCAGGACGCCCAGTTCAATGGTAAGAGATTCCATCAACACCTGTCACCAACACAACATCCCTCAAAAGATCAGGCCACACAAGGACCCAGATGGTAAGGGAATGAAGGAAATCCACTAAATTAATATAAATCCAAGTATTGTCTCTGTGCTGTGGTCTTTTTAAAGAGGCTTGATAAGCACTGCAGTAATATATATGCTAATTCTTAAGGCAACACGTCATGCATTACCTGCTGTTCAATACAATGGAAATGAGACTTAGGAAAATATCTCTGTGCATTGCTTTAGTGTCACATTGTATTTAGCAGATATCATTTGGACCTCCAGGAGGTTGCTATAATTCTGTTCCCTTCGCTATAGCCACTTCTTCAAACTGTATTAGCAGTGCTGCTGGATTAACATGGATTGTGAATTCTATGCCTATGTAGCATTGTGAAATAAGATTACTTAAATTATTTGGGCAGAACATTTTATAGCTTTTTGTTCAACAAAACAATGTGAATACCAGCAGAGAGAAAGCAGTACTACCCTGCCTTAGAGGACCTGGCCAGTGCTGGGATTGTTGTTAAATCCATTTTGAGACATTCAACATTTATGCCTAGTAACAATACAAATGTAATCTCAATTGTTTTTTTTGCTGCACACTGGGTTGATCTGAGAGGAAGTGTAGCCATAGAGTTTCTGTAATAAAACTGAGCCGTGTCTTGAATTTCTTGTGTAAAAAATGACTTATTGTTACATTATGGATCATGAGGGAGCAGGTAAACACCTACTTCCTTTCTGACTGTGCTAGCTACAGGAGTCACTGCTTCATATTCAGGCTAAGCAAAGGAATAGTTATTTCTTTATTGCACACCAGGATGTGTTTAATTTCCACAGAATTTGTCACATTCACTATTTCACTTAAACTAAATATAAATGTGAAGTCACACCCCATCTCAAGTATAAATGTGAAGTCGCACCCCCCGGGGGGGGGGGGGGGTGCACCGTTGGGAGCCTGTAGACGTACTTTCCTCTTAAACGAGGGACATTCAGCCTGTCTCGTTCTTTGGCAGAAGAAGACATTCTAACTCTCCCTCTCTCAGTCTGAGGAGGAACAACAGGAACTCAACCTCTCGGTGCACCATGATGGGTGTGTGCCTTGTGTAAGCTATTCATTAGAGGGAACGTCCCCCAAACAAAGACGTGCAATCGCTTTCAAAATGAGTGTAATGTCGGACAGCTTGATGGATTTGTTATTCATTAGATGGCTTGATGAATCTGCAGTGGTATCCATTGTCACTGGATGTCCAATACAACAAAGGATAAAAGGGACATTCATTAAAATGGTTAGGGACAGCGGCACACACTCAGATTTTACGCTTATACAGTTGAAGTCGGAGGTTTACATAAATTAGGTTGGAGTCATTAAAACTTGTTTTTCAACCACTCCACACATTTCTTGTTAACAAACTATAGTTTTGGCAAGTCGGTTAGGACATATGTTTAACTTATTATGTAATGTATCACAATTCCAGTGTGTCAGAAGTTTACATACGCTAAGTTGACTGTGCTTTTAAACAGCTTGGAAAATTCCAGAAAATTGTGTCATGGCTTTAG
This sequence comes from Hucho hucho, assembly GCA_003317085.1. Classification (NCBI taxonomy): domain Eukaryota; kingdom Metazoa; phylum Chordata; class Actinopteri; order Salmoniformes; family Salmonidae; genus Hucho; species Hucho hucho. The sequence goes on from QNTS01000304.1 coordinate 129,358, forward strand.
AAGCTTCTGATAGGCTAATTGACATTATTTGAGTCAATTGGAGGTGTACCTGTGGATGTATTTCAACTCAGTGCCTCTTTGCTTGACATCACCTTAAAATCAAAAGAAATCAGCAAAGATTGTAGACCTCAAGTCTGGTTCATCCTTGGGAGCAATTTCCAAACACCTGAAGGTACCACGTTCATCTGTACAAACAATAGTACGCAAGTAAAAACACCATGGGACCACGCAGGCGTCATACCACTCAGGAAGGAGACGCGTTCTGTCTCCTAGAGATGAATGTACTTTGGTGCGAAAAGTGCAAATCAAGCCCAGAACAACAGCAAAGGACCTTCTGAAGATGCTGGAGGAAACAGGTACAAAAGTATCTATATCAACAGTAAAACAAGTCCTATATCGATATAACCTAAAAGGCCGCTCAGCAAGGAAGAATCCACTGCTCCAAAACCCGCCATAAAAAAGCCAGACTACGGTTTGCAACTACACATAGGGACAAAGATCATACTTTTTGGAGAAATGTCCTCTGGTCTGATGAAACAAAAATAGAACTGTTTGGCCATAATGACCATCGTTATGTTTGGGGGAAAAAGGGGGAGGCTTGCAAGCCGAAGAACACCATCCCAACCGTGAAGCACGGGGGTAGCAGCATCATGTTTTGGGGGTGCTTTGCTGCAGGAGGGACTGGTGCACTTCACAAAATAGATGACATCATGAGAAAGGAAAATTATGTGGACATCTCAAGACATTAGTCAGGAAGTTAAAGTTTGGTCGCAAATGGGTCTTCCAAATGAACAATAACCCCAAGCATACTTCCAAAGTTGTGGCAAAATGGCTTAAGGACAACAAAGTCTAGGTATTGGAGTGGCCTTCACAAAGCCCTGACCTCAATCCCGTAGAACATTTGTGGGCAGAACTGAAAAAGCGTGTGTGAGCGAGAAGGCCTATAAACCTGACTCAGTTACACTAGCTCTGTCAGGAGGAATGGGCCAAAATTCACCCAACTTATTGTGGGAAGCTTGTGGAAGGCTACCCAAAATGTTTGACCCAAATTAAACAATTTAAAGGCAATGCTACCAAATACTAATTGAGTGTATGTAAACTTCTGACCCACTGGGAATGTGATGAAAGAAATAAAAGCTGAAATAAATTATCCTCTCTACTATTATTCTGACATTTCACATTCTTAAAATAAAGTGGTGATCCTAACTGACCTAAGACAGAGAATTTCTTAATAGGATTAAATGTCAGGAATTGTGAAAAACTGAGTTTAAATGTATTTGGCTAAAGTGTATGTAAACATCCGGCTTCAACTGTATGACTGGACTAGAAAGAGAGAGGTTATTACCTTTCCAAGGCCTAATAATGTTTCACTGGTAGAAACTCTACTGCAATTCATAATGGTCTGTAGGCGATGTGATTGCACAGAGCATATCAACTAATATACATCATAGGTTTTTCCAGTAATCAAATGAGTGTAATATCTGCACATACAGCGTCTTCTGGGGGGAGGTGTGTTGTTCAGTAGAGGATTATGTTTGGCAATGTCTGAAGATACATTAACATCAATCTTATTGAGGATCGACCTTGTGGAATTACAGAATTACCTGTATTATCTTTGCAGGGAAAGATAAATTAATTATCCAAGCTAATTCCTCTAGCATTTATCCACTTAGGGGTGTAAACACTAATCTATCTCCCCATAAGTCTGCAGACGTAATTGCATAGTGTGGTTTCGTTAGCTATTTTAGAGACATCCCTACGATTAGTCTGGATACAAAGTGCTGGAGAAACATATCATTGTGAATTTAACAGGCTATGTAAACTACTGTGCAGTTGTGCTCTGTCTCTCTATCTACCTCCTTCCCACCCACAACGAAAGCCTTTCCCGCAAATTAATAGCATTAAACCATGTCACAGAGAGTGAAAAATAACCTCTTTCAGCATCTTTTAAGAAAAGTCAGGTGGAAACTACTTCAATTTCTGCACAACAATTTAAACCTATTTAAATAATCATCACTGGTTGACTGATGTACCGTACATGTGGGCTCGAGAGAAGAAGAAAAAAAAACAGTCCCATTTTCAGATCAAAAAATAAAACAATTCAATATTCTAAAGGATGATTTTGACTTAGACTGGAGTGCCAAGCTCTGTGCACAGTACACACTCCCTTAGATCAACAACAACAACGTGATACTCCCCTTCAAACAGCGACCAATAAAATAACCATCAGTGGGTGGTAAAAAATGGTTGATGGCTGCTCACTTTGAAAACCCTCTATAACTGCTGATACCAATAAAGACTGAGGAAGTGGTCTACTGTGGGAGAGGCGTCTAAGTGACTGTTGTTGACTGGCTTACTGAATACTGATGTCAAACAGAGCTGTGTGGCACCTGGAAAGGGATGGTGTAGTTACTTACTATAGGTCATGTGTTAGTAATTGCTCATCACACACTGATAATGTAATTGTGTACTTAGTAGATTTGTATTTTTTTTATTTAACTAGGCTAGTCAGTTAAGAACAAATTCTTATTTACAATGACAGCCTACCAAAAGGCAAAAGGTCTCCTGCGGGGACGGGGGATAATAAAATGTAATAAAAATATAGGACAAAACACACATCACGACAAGAGAGACAACACAACACTACATAAAGAGAGACCTAAGACAACAACATAGCAAGGCAGCAACACATGACAACACAGCATGGTAGCAACACAACATGGTAGCAGCACAACATGGTAGCAGCACAAAACATGGTACAAACATGATTGGGCACAGACAACAGCACAAAGGGCAAGAAGGTAGAGACAACAATACATAATGCAAAGAAGCCACAACTGTCAGTAAGAGTGTTCATGATTGAGTCTTTGAATGAAGAGAATGAGATAGAACTTACCAGTTTGAGTGTTTGTTGCAGCTCGTTCCAGTTGCTAGCTGCAAAGAACTGAAAAGACGAGCGACCCAGGGTTGGGTGTGCTCTGGGGACCTTTAGCAGAATGTGACTGGCAGAACGGGAGATGTATGTGGAGGATGAGGGCTGCAGTGGATATCTCAGATAGGCCTCACTCCCCCCTAAGAGGGTTTTATAATTAAGCGTCAACCAGTGGGTCTTGCGATGGGTATACAGAGATGACCAGTTTACAGAGGAGTATAGAGTGCAGTGATGTGTCCTATAAGGAGCATTGGTAGCAAATCTGATGGCCGAATGGTAAAGAACATCTAGCCGCTCGAGAGCACCCTTACCTGCCGATCTATAAATTACATCTCCGTAATCTAGCATGGGTAGGATGGTCATCTGAATCAGGGTTAGTTTGGCAGCTGGGGTGAAAGAGGAGCGATTAGGATAGAGGAAACCAAGTCTAGATTTAACTTTAGCCTGCAGCTTTGATATGTCCTGAGAGAAGGACAGCGTACCATCTAGCTATCAAAGGCAGTAAGCCTCTTGTCAGCCATTTAGGTTGGTGCTGTAATAAAAGGTTTAATTCTTAAAGATCTATGAACTATGTATGAGGTACATAGTCTATTACATACATGTTTTATCTCCGGACTTTAGCTGTGAATGTGTTCTGGAGAACAAGCTACAGGAAGTACAGTATTCCTGTTCAATTGCACTCAAAAGCACATTTCAGCAGATTCTTATTGTAAGAATGGGTTTCCTTTGCCCCTATGAATGCTATATTTACCCCTTTTTTCTTTTATAAATGAAAATACAACATGATTCTTGGCCATATGACTAACGGTAGTGGACGATGCACAGTCCATTGTTTTTCCATTATGGAAGGCTCTCTGTGAAATCATTAGTCCTGAACTCCAGAGCAATGCGACTGATTCAGAACACTCAGCACTTTTCATCACTAGACAACAGTTACCTGCAAATGATGATGTAACGTCTCTGAGAATTTTCGCATCTTAATCAGGATTAAGACTCAATGGCTACTACTGATTCCATTATTACTCATCCAGCACTGTCTATCTTTTTCATTGTGTTACAAATAGCTTTAATTCTGCCAAGACAGGCCTGGAACCCCTCCACTAGCCTTTCTTTCTCTTTCCCTGAGAGCCACAATACTAGGCAGATTAGTCTGCTCATATAGTCAATTATAGCCCTGTCACAGCTTATGCAATGCTAGAAGGACACTGAGCTGGATAATAAACTAGCTGAAATGCTTTACTTTGCTGTTAGTGTTGGATCTCTGAGAGCAGTGAGTGTGATCAGCTTCTAGACTACATTTGTTATTGTTTTTGTCATAAGACTCAAATCTGATATTTTGCTTTAGATCATTTGCATTTTCTATAATTTTCTAATTAAACTCAACTATATGCTAAGTGCTATGCATCACCAGGGATGGGTTTATTTCATTGAAAATTTCAGGAAACCACTGTTGAAATCATGGGATTCCAGATTAGATTATCAGAGGCATCAGGATAGGACCTAAACCCAGCGCACTCTCGCCCTTCCCCAGAGTCCCGCTAAACCCATTACTTTCCAGGGTTGCCATTTGATTAACAGTGGTCATTGATTCTCAGAGGAAATGAGTCAAGTAGAACATCACCTGATCAAAGCTGTCAACTCCCTAATGGGGGAGTGCTGCTGGAAATGATTGTGGGAGGGAGGCCACACCAGGGAGGTGGGAGGAGACATTTTTTAATGTAAAACCTGAACACACATTCCTGTGTGTTGTGTTTGGTTCATTTATAACTCATATTAGCCCCATGGCTTATATGTTATGCCTAAACAATAGAGAGGAATTAAAGCTGTGCAGGAATATCAAACAGATGTATTGTACAGTACATGGAAAGAAGAAACTTCCACATATTTGTACAGTATTGTGTGGACACTAGGGGGTTTATACATTGCCACTTTATAGAAATAGGCCTACATCATCACTCTTGGATTTAGGGATGATAAAACATTTTTTAAATGCCATATTATAATAATAATAATAATAATAATAATAATAATGATCTGTTAAGCATTTTCTTTTATTATGTTTTTTGAGAGCTTTTGTGGACCCTTGTCCCCCCAGCTTGCAAGGTGTTATGGTATGGAGCTACATGGGAGCAAGGCAAAAACCCACCATGCACAATGACAGTGATCTAGGGAACATTCTAGTAATCATAAGAGCTCTGATGGCTCTGTTGTTGGGTAGGCGCCTGCCAGAGGGTCACGGGTGGTTCTGGGGGATGGGTATGAGACTGTGATTAGGAGAGTGGAGAGTTAATTGGCACACAGCAGGCAGAGTCACTGACTTCCAGCACCAGGACAATTGAAAGTGTCAGAGGTGAGCCATCACCCGCACAGAACACCCTGCCAGGGGTGAAATAGCATGCTGTCAGAGGAGACAAACCACACAACTGGCATACAAGGGCAAGCTGAGCTGCCCAAGGAAAAAAGAACCAGGCTGATGCTACCACACAAGCCCTAAAGGGAGGTGCCAGGGTGGCATGACACGTGCAAAACAGCAATCTGTCCCATAAGATGGATAACAGGCTGGCATAGAGAAGATGTTAGGTGGTAGAAGCCAACCTGGCACCAAGGACTCGGCCCCCATAGGTGAATAGCTTGGCTGACGCGTGTTGCACTGCTCTGTGAGTTGAGCCAGAGATAGAGCTGTGAGCTCTGTGGTGGAACTCACAGAGGTGTTGGGAATATTATGGTTCCCTGCGGTTTCCTGTCAATGCCTCAGGAGAAGCTTCAGGCTTCCCGGTCACAGTTGAGATATAAATAATGAATAAATTGACAAGTGAACAAAATAGCAAAGCCTCTCACTGGGCTCAGACTCTCATGATTGTGTTTCATACTTTCTTTTGTCTGCTTCGCCCGGCTGCCCACGTTATGAAACTTATTCCAGAACACGTATGGTACATGCACAGATAAATGTGAAACTTTTTTTAATGTTAAACGTGTCAAACTCATAGGCAGAAGGAGAAAATGTTGAAATGGACTGACAATGAGACTTAAGGACACCAATCAATATTATCTTTTAAATCAGTGCTGTTTCTCAGTGCACACACATGGCATGGCATTTCATTTTAAAACTGGTCTGTGTCGGAACAGCAAATGCAACAGCACTTTCTACTGTATGTGAACATTTATGGTAAAAAGTCATAGCACTTTTTAAAGGGCTGTTAGGATACTGAAATGGGAGCCCAAACAGTACACTGCTTCCTTAACCAAACACCCATAGTATGTTCCTCACATTAACACAGTGACAGCTGTGCCTGAAATCACTGTGGCAAGATTAATAGGGATTTGATGGAATAGAACCATTTTCTCTTAAGAGATTATTATCATTATTCAATTCGCCATAATTTTTTTAAGAAATAATGAAGGAATGGTCAATTAATCAGAGACTCTTTGATCCAGATTCTGTTTTATGCAGTCACCAAATGGGCTGTATTATATACAGTAAAAACCTTTTTTTTGTCATGTGACTATAGAAAAACGTCTAATCAGACAAGGCTCTATTGTTTGAGCCACACCTCCAAACATCAGTGTATAGAATGCAAATGCATAATATTATATAATATAAAATGGCCCTTAGTGTCCAAGACGATAGAAAAAAACGCTAACTGTTTCTAACCACTGGAGGTAGTGGTAATTCACCCTCTTACAGAGAATATTTTATCGCCTTCACATCAGTAAAGTACAAAAAAGACCATGTGATGAAGCTGCCCTTTGACTCCACCCAGAATCTCCTGACGAGGCACTGCCAGCCTGGCACAGAGACTGGCAGATGTGCTGGACCTGACGATGGCCAAACGAGAGGCTTTATCACAGGCTTCAGGCCATAGGATTAGGAATTAGAATACTGGAATGGATATTAACCTTCTTATGATGGTCCAATGGTCAGCCATGTTGGTTAGGGAGTTGGTCAACTATGATTTACCAGTGCTATGATAAGACATTGTTTAAAAGGCCTCCCGAGTGGCACAGCGGTCTAAGGCACTGCATCGCAGTGCTGCAGGTGTCACTACAGACCCGGGTTTGATCCCAGACTGTGTCACAACCGGGAGTCGCATAGGGCGGCGCACAATTGGGGCAGTGCACAATTGGCCCAGGGTCGTCCAGATTAGGAGAGGGTTTGGCCGGTTGGGCTTTACTTGGCTTATCGCACTCTAGCGACTCCTTGTGTTGGGCAGGGCGCATGCTGGCTGACCACAGTCGTTGTTTGAACGGTGTTTTCTCCGACACATTGGTGTGGCTGGCTTCCTGGTTAAAAGAGTGGTAAGAAGCATGGTTTGGCCGGTTATGTTTCAGAGGACGCATGACTCAACCTTTGCAACCCAAGCTCGTTGGGGAGTTGCAGCGATGAGACAAGATTGAAAAGGGGGGGGGGGAATAAGATAGTGTAAAACAAAGAATGTGAAGAATTTATCTGCAAAGTATGTGTGTTAGCTAGCTAGCCAGCAAGTTTTAGGGGAATAATTCCATATTTTTTTTATTAACTGTCAATATGCCGTACACTGGGTCAAATCAGTTGTTGATAGGACTCAGACAAGTTGTAAATGAAACCAGTAATGATATTCTATCATATAACAAAACAAAAAGGGTCTATTTACATACAGTGCATTCGGAAGGATTTTCAGACACCTTGACTTTTTCCACATTTTGTTACATTACAGTTTTATTCAAAAATTGATCAAATTGTTATTTTTTATCATAAATCTACACACAATACCCCATAATTACAAAGCAAAACATAAAATATCACATTTACATTAGTATTCCAACCCTTTACTCAGTAATTTGTTGAAGCAACTTTGGCAGCAATTACAGCCTCAAGTATTCTTGGGTATGATGCTACAAGCTTGGCACACCTGTATTTGGGGAGTTTCTCCCATTCTTCTCTGCAGATCCTCTAAAGCTCTGTCAGGTTGGATGGGGAGCGTCGCTGCTCAGCTATTTTCAGGTGTCTCCAGATATGTTAGATCGGGTTCAAGTCTGGGCTCTGGCTGGACACTCAAGGACATTCAGAGACTTGTCCTAAAGCCACTCTTGGCTGTGTGCTTAGGGTCGTTGTCCTGTTGGAAGGTGAACCTTCGCCCAGTCTGAGGTCCTGAGCAGGTTTTCATAAAGGATCTCTCTGTGCTTTGCTCTGTTCATCTTTCCCTCGATTCTGACTAGACTGCCAGTCCCTGCCACTGAAAAACATCCCCACAGCATGATGCTGCCACCTCCATGCTTCACCGTAGGGATGGTGCCAGGTTTCCTCCAGACATGACACTTGGCATTCAGGCCAAAGAGTTCAATCTTGGTTTTATCAGACCAGAGAACATTGTTTCTCATTGTCTGAGAATCTTTAGGTGACTTTTGGCGGGCTCCCATGTGCCTTTTACTGAGGAGTGGCTTCCATCTGGACACTACCATAAAGGCCTGAATGGTGGAGTACTGCAGAGATGTTTGTCCTTCTGGACGGTTCTCCCATCTCCACAGAAGAACTCTGGAGCTGTATCAGAGTGACCAACGGGTTCTTGGTCACCTCCCCAACCAATGCCTTTCTCTCCCAATTACTCAGTTTGGCCTGGCAGCCAGCTCTGGGACGAGTCTTGGTGGTTACAAAAGTCTTCCATTTAAGAATGATGGAGGCCACTGTGTTCTTGGGGACCTTCAATGTTGCAAAAATGTTCTGGTATCCTTCCCCAGATCTGTGCCTCGTCACAATCCTGTCTCGGAGCTCTATGGACAATTTCTTCGACTTCATGGCTTGGTTTTTGCTCTGACATGTACTGTCAACTGTGGGACCTTATATAAACAGGTGTGTGCCTTTCCAAATCATGTCCAATCAATTGAATTTACCACAGGTGGACTCCAATCAAGTTGTAGAAACATCTCAAGGATGATCAATGGAAACAGGAGGCACCTGATCTCAATTTCAAGTCTTATAGAAAAGGGTCTGAATACTTATGTAAGTAAGGTATTTTGGTTTTAAAATGTTTTATACATTTGCAAACAAATAAAAAACTGTTTTTGCTTTGTCATTATGGGGTGTTGTGTGCAGATTGATGAGGAATATTTGTATTTAATCTATTTTAGAATAAGGCTGTAATGAAATAAAATGTGGAAAAAGTCAATAGGTCTGAATACTTTCCGAATACACTGTATACACTATATCCACAAAAGTATGTGGACACCACTTCAAATTAGAGGAATGTTACCTAGGCCAGCAGTGCTTCAAGCACAACCATCCTCTCGCCCTGCAGACTGCTCCCTCTCCATTTCTGACCTGTTTTCACCTCAACCCCCTGGCTCTCAGCAAAATAGTTGCTATTCAGTTCTTGTATTGCATAATTTCCATGACCAGGGGGGCGGGAGTAGAATACCGTTCCCTCAGACGCATCTCACAATAAATATTTATGAACACATTTGAATAATGTGCTTTTGTAATTACAAAATATAGATCTGTGCAAAAGAAAGTCTCCAAAGAAGAGAATGGCATTCTGCTCAGGAAAGGGAAATCTTCAGACGTGAATTTGATTCATTCGGGGTCATGCATGGTTAAGTGGCTTGGAAACTAGGTGGATGCTCATGAGCAAAGCCCAGCACACCTGGGTTACTATTTGTGAAAAGATAATATATCCAACCTATCAATGATTCTCCAGCTGCGCTAAATAATAATGCCTGCGTGGCAACAGCCAAAGCTACCTTACCTCCCGCTCAGTATGCAAGGCTTCGGTTTATGCTTCAGTGTCACATGCCTTGGTATCTTGTGTCATATCTAAGTTATATATCCAGATGTGACCTAGTTTGGGTTCTCCACCAGATACAGTATTACCTTTGTTTTCTCTTTAAAGGAGAATGTGCATTTTTGGCGCAGCCGCACACATAGCAAATATCCACTTCGTGGGCAAAAGTCATATCGGGACATATGGTCGATTTTGGAGTTGTGCGTGCCGCATCTCCCAGGGTGTAACACATTGCATCGTGTGTAAAGTGGCACATTGCAATGTGCAACACATGGCCCACTCTGGAGAGACACAGTGAGAGGGCCAGGGGGATGACTGGAGTGGAGGAAGGAGAATATCATGGGGGTGAGAAGATACTTGATAGGGAATTGGAGAGACACAGTGAGAGGGCCAGGGGGATGACTGGAGTGGAGGAAGGAGAATATCATGGGGGTGAGGAGATACTTGATAGGGAATTGCCAGGCACCTCATGATATTATCACAATACTTAGGTGCTGATAAGATATGTATTGCGATTCGATACTGTGATTTTATTGCGATCAGTTTATGTCTGCTGCAAAGGGACAAGAGAGAACCATGAGAAATAGAGTTTTGATCATGGAAATAAAAGTACTGAAAACAAATTGGCTCCCTATTTTAAAAGAAGATTGAGAACAAGCTATGAGGGACATTTTTTTGGCGCAGGTACAGCCAACTAGCACAAAAATAATATTGCAATAATTATCAAAATGATACGATATATCGTCAAAAATAATATCCTGATATGTAACTGTATCGATTACATCACTAATACTTGATAAAGATATAAAAAACAAAAAAGTGAAAAGCAGCTCGAGCCCGTACCAGAGGAGCTCTGTCATAATCCCTCGAAGTTCCAGAATGGGGTGAAAATGGCAGCCATCTTGGTCAAGGAGAAATACAAAACCTAATCTAATCTAATTGGAATGAATGGCAGTAGAGGCATAGGTGATGCATTTCCTGCTTTTACTTATGCAGGAAAATAAAAGTAAGGCATGTGATGTATCAGAATTGTTTTATTTAATTATAATCAACCTAAAATATTGTCATATAATATTCACAACTTGTCTAAATCCTATCAACTGATTTGAGCCAGTGTTTGAATGGAATGTTGGCGTTTTGGCAGTTAATTAGAAAAATTATTGGAATCATTCCTCTAAAACTGTCTGGCTAGCTAGCTAACAAGATAAAATTATTCACATTCATTGTTTTACACAATATCTTATCACAGCACTGGCAAACCATGGTTGACCAACTTCCTAGACAGCTTTTTCCATTCTAGTATTCTAATTCCTAATTCTATGCTCCAGCCTATACCAATCTCAGTGTACAGAACTCTATTTGCTAGGTCTGGATGACACGTGCTCCACTAGCTAATGGCTGAAGGTCTTATGTTTCCTGTTAAAAAAAGAAAGCCAGACCATTAGTTAAGAATTATAGCAAGATAGGCTTGATTCAACTGAATCATGATTGTCTAATACCGTTCAGAAATTTGGCTATTCAGAGTATTAGAAACGGTGGATATCACAGGCCAGTTTATTAGGTAGGTACACTCATCTAGTACTGGGTTGGACCCCCCGTTTCCTACTGAACAGCCTGATTTTTTTCGGGGCATGGATTCTACAAGTCGGAAATGTTCCAAAGTGATGTTGGTTAATGCTGACGTGATGGCACCACACAGTTGCTGCAGATTGGACAGCAGTACACCACCAACGTGTACCGTTGACTACAGGCAGGGTGGGTCCATGGACTCATGTGCTTACGCCAAATCCTGACTCTGCCATCAGCATGATGCAATAGGAACCGTGATTTGTTGGACCAGGCAATGTCCAGTGGCCACTGGAGCCAGTTGTACTGCGCCGTTATTTCTCTGTTTGTGGCCCTCCTGTTAGCTTGCATGATTGCCATTCTCCTTCGACCTCTCTCATCAACAAGCTGTTTTTGCCCACAGGACTGCTGCTGACTGGATGTCTTTTGTTTGTCGCACAATTCTCGGGAAACCGTAGAGACTGTCGTGCGTGAAAAGCCCAGGAGGGCGTCCGTTTCTTAGATACATGATCCGGGGTGCATGGCACCGTTGATCATACCACGCTCAAAGTTGCGTAGGTCACTCGTTTTGCCCATTTTAACATTCAATCTAACAGTAACTGAATGCCTAGATGCCGGTCTTCCTGCTTTATATAGCAAGCCACGGCCACGTGACTCACTGTCTGAAGGAGTGATTCATTTTCGTGAACAGTACCTAATAAACTGTCCGGTGAGTGTATATTGAAGATGCAATTGTAGTTCCCGTCAAAAGTTTGGACACACCTACTCATTCAAGGGTTTTAATAAATGTTTTACTATTTTCTACATTGTGTAACCAGTAGTTCAAATGTAAGGGTACCTTCACCACTGGGGTCACTTAGCCCTAAGGCCGAAGCCACATGGGATTTCAGCGAAGGCGGGATTTCCGTCAGTACTGGGGGTTTGTACTGAATGAACTTTGCAAAAGCTAATTTTACTGGTAAATCAATGTAAATGATAAATCAAACCTGTATAGGCTATTTGAGAATTCAACTTTAATTAACCTGACAGCCTTGTTGATCGAGGTTAATATGGAAAAGTTTAAATTGTCTCATTTATAGAAACCAATCACTTTGGATATTATCTAACAGATCCACCTGAAAAGATTTGTTATTCAATTTAACTAAGAAGTTAAAATTGCCTGAGACCCATATCCAATCAGTGTGAGCATATGAGCATATGGTCGATGTCACAGAACTAATTATTATTATTTATTTTTTTATATTACTGACGATTCTTTACCACCAGCGGTCACTGATCGCAGAAAGCTGAACCCAAACGGGAGTCCAAAGGGGGTGGATCTCCCGTTTTCCACAGCACAGGGTGTCGCCCTGTGAACAAAGGAAAACATGTCTGCTTTCTCTTTGTTAGCTGTAGCATCTTCAACAGACATCTCACCATTTACTTCATCAAGTTTTCAGTTTTTTTCCTTCTACTTCCAGAGCTGATTTCTGGTTTAGTTGTATGGTGTGTAGTCATTATGAAACAAGGCCCATTTTTATTCCGCTAGCGTTGTAAACACGGTAACTCTTCTAGTCCTACAAGGAGCAATTTGAAAATAATCAATATTAACATTGGTGGGGTTCAAAGGCCTCTCTTTCTCTTGGCTGATTAGCAGTACCTTGTGAAAATGAAACCACTGGGACTGTTTGGTTGGACCTACATAGGGTGAAGTCAATGGCCCATATAATGGTGCTTGTAAAGAACTGAGGTAATGGTGTTTTTTCTAAACTAGCTGGCGTCCCTATGCATACTCTGTACTGTGAATCATTGCTACCTAACTACAAATTACTACACAAATCACTCTGTGTGCAAGCTATCAAACATTCGCCAAGGAAAAAGATCTTGACCATGAGGGGTAAACATTGTGTCCATAAAATAATGTTGGATTCTGTTAAATTGAAGACATGGGGTAGGAGGGTGATTTGAGTTCTGATTAAAGGATGTTCTATTCTGAGGACACAAACTGCTCTGGCGTTGGTCAGATGAGAGCCAGGTGTGGTGAGAACATGGTTCTAGTTAGATCCCCACTAGGATGAACACAGTCTAATCTACAGCGTTGGAGAAACATTCTCTCTACCTCCTACAGTTGAAGTCGTAAGTTTACATACACTTAGGTTGGAGTCATTATAACTCATTTTTCAACCACTACACAAATTTCTTGTTAACAAACTATAGTTTTGGCAAGTCGGTTAGGACATCTACTTTGTGCATTTTTACAACAATTGTTTACAGACAGATTATTTCACTTATAATTCACTGTATCACAATTCCATTGGGTCAAAAGTTTACATACACTAAGTTGACTGTGCCTTTAAACAGTTTAGAAAATTCCATAAAATGATGTCATGGCTTTAGAAGCTTCTGATAGGCTAATTGACATAATTTGAGTCAATTGGAGGTGTACCTGTGGATGTATTTCAAGGCCTACCTTCAAACTCAGTGACTCTTTGCTTGACATCATGGGGAAATCTAAATAAATAAGCCAAGACCTCAGAAAAAAAATTGTAGACCTCCACAAGTCTGGTTCATCCTTGGGAGCAATTTCCAAACACCTGAAGGTACCACGTTCATCTGTACAAACAATTATACGCAAGTATAAACACCATGGGACCACGCAGCCATTACACCGCTCAGGAAGGAGACGCATTCTGTCTCCTAGAGATGAACGTACTTTGGTGCGAAAAGTGCAAATCAATCCCAGAACAACAGCAAAGGACCTTGTGAAGATGCTGGAGGAAACAGGTACAAAATTATCTATATCCACAGTAAAACGAGTCCTATATCGACATAACCTGAAAGGCCGCTCAGCAAGGAAGAAGCCACTGCTCCAAAACCGCCATATAAAAGCCAGACTACGATTTGCAACTACACATGGGGACAAAGATCGTACTTTTTGAAGAAACGTCCTCTGGTCTGCTGAAACAAAACTAGAACTGTTCGGCCTTAACTTCTTAGGGAGTGGCAGCAGAGGTGACGGTTTTTAAGAGACTGGCGTGCCCAAAGTAAAATGCCTACCACTCAGGCCCAGAAAATAGGATATGCACATAATTAGTACTATTGGATAGGAAACACTCTGAAGTGGGCCACTCCCGACACTGCCCGGTGAAATGTAAGGCGCCAAATTCAACATCCAAAAGTTGAATTAATAAACATTCATCAATATACAAGTGTTGCATAGTCATCAAAAGCTCTGCTTCTTGGCAATATCACAGCGTTGTCAGCGAAAGCACAACTTTACGGCAAAAGCACAACATTTGATTGTTTGAGGATAGCACCCCACATATTTTCAACATTAGCATAAATTCATATCCAGCGCGGGTCACACAAAAGCCATATAAAAGCTAAAAAATATCACTTACCTTTCGAAGAACTTCTGCTGAGGGCTTCCCAAGTGTCCAACAAAGACATCCAATGGTTCTTTTGTTAGAAAAAGTCATTTATTATATCCATAAATCTCCGTTTGGTTGGCGCGTTATGATCAGAAAATCCACCGTTGAGTCGCCCATTGAACCGTGAAGAGAACACGTTCAAATTATACCTATAAACTTTCTACAAACAAATCAAACATAATTTTGAATGTATTCTTAGGTATACTTTTATGTATATTTACTGTAATATTTAAACCGGACGATAACGTGAACAATAGGAAAATAAAATAAAGTGTTCCTTGTTCACAATCTCGCGCCTGTCAAACGTTGTAAACAAAAGTGGTCCCCTGACTACTTCCTCTTCCTATCCGTTCTGCTTACTGCTACAGCTTCCAGGCTCTGTATAAAGACTGTTGACATCTAGTGGAAGCCATAGGTACTGCAGTCTCAGTCGTAGTTAAAATACAAATGAATAGGCACCCTGGAAAAGAAGAAAAAGAAGAAAAAGAAAACTGCAAATCCGGATGGATTTTCCTCTGGTTTTCGCCTGCTATATCAGTTCTGTTATACTCACATACATTATCTTAACGGGTTTAGCAACTTCAGAGTGTTTCCTATCCAATAGTACTAATTATGTGCATATCCTATTTTCTGGGCCTGAGTGGCAGGCATTTTACTTTGGGCACGCCAGACTCTCCAAAACCGTCACCTCTGCTGCCGCTCCCTAAGAAGTTAAACAATTTAAAGGCAATGTTACCAATTACTAATTGGGTGTGTGCAAACTTCTGACCCGCTGGGAATGTGATGAAAGAATTAAAAGCTGAAATAAATCATTCTCTCTACTATTATTCTGACCTTTCACATTCTTAAAATAAAGTGGTGATCCTAACTGATCTAAGACAGGGATTTTTACTAGGATTAAATGTATTTGGCTAAGGTGTATGTAAACTTCCGTCTTCAACTGTACATAAAGGGAGCTCAATCTGTTTCTCTATCACCCTGGGCTGAAAACAATAATTTGAAAAATATCTGAAGGAAAAAGTGGGAATGAACTTTCAACAGGTGTTTTTCAAAGACAATAGCCTTCATATCAAGTGAAAAATGTATCACGTGAAAAAACTGTGTTAAATGGTAATGAGTAACCTGTAAATGTGGTTTGGTCCTGATAAAGTTAATTAAACAAGAGCTAAGCAAACAGAAGCAGAGATAGTGTGGTGGTTTGCCTTATTCCAAGTGATAGATGATTCAGGGCACGGGCCTCAACCAGACGTTAGATTTGAATTGTGAAAAGCAATCAATCTATCAAAGCCTGGAACCAAATACATTTCCAGAGGGACTTTTCAAAAGCAGGCGTAATTTAAATCAAATCAAATTTTACTGATCGCATACACATATTTAGTAGATGTTATTGTGGGTGTGGCTAAATAAATGTTTGTGCTCCAACAGTGCAGTAATATCTAACAAACACAACAATACACAATAATATTAAAAGTAAAACAATGGAATTAAGAAATATATAAATGTTAGGACGAGCAATGTCAGAGTCCGGAGTGTGTGTGTGTATATATACAGTACTTGTCAAAAGTGAGGGGTTTTCATTATTTTTACTGTTTTCTACATTGTAGAGTAATAGTGAAGACAATAACACATATGGAATCATGTAGTAACCAAAAAAAGTGTTAAACAAATCAAAATATATTTGATATTTGAGATTCTTCAAAGTAGCCACCGTTTGCCTTGATGACAGCTTTGCACACTCTTGGCATTCTCTCAACCAGCTTCACCTGGAATGCTTTTCCAACAATCTTGAAGGAGTTCCCACATATGCTGAGCACTTGTTGGCTGCTTTTCCTTCACTCTGTGGTCCAATTCTTCCCAAACCATCTCAATTGGTTTGAGGTCGGGTGATTGTGGAGGCCAGGTCATCTGATGCAGCACTCCATCACTCTCCTTCTTGGTCAGATAGCACATACACAGCCTGGAGGTGTGTTCGGTCATTGTCTTTTTGAAAAACAAATGATAGTCCCACTAAACGCAGACCAGATGGGATGGCGTATTGCTGCAGAATGTTGTGGTAGCCATGCTGGTTAAGTGTGCCTTGAATTTGAAATAAATCACAGACAGTGGCACCTGCAAAGCACCCCCACATCATCACACCTCCTCCTCCATGCTTCACGGTGGGAACCACACATGTGGAGATCATCTGTTCACCTACTCTGTATCTCTCAAAGACACAGCGGTTGGAACAAAAAATCTCAAATTTGGACTCATAAGACCAAAGGACATATTTGCACCAGTCTAATGTCCATTGCTCGTGTTTCTTGGCCCAAGTAAGTCTCTTCTTCTTATTGGTGTCCTTTAGTAGTGGTTTCTTTGAAGCAATTTGACCATGAAGGCCTGAACAGTTGATGTTGAGATTTGTCTAATACTTGAACTCTGTGAAGCATTTATTTGTGCTAAAATTTCTGAGGCTGGTAACTCTAATGAACTTATCCTCTGCAGCAGAGGTAACTCTGGGTCTTCCTTTCCTGTGGCGGTCCTCATGAGAGCCAGTTTCATCATAGCGCTTTTATTTATTATTTTATTTATTTATTTATTTTATTTTACCTTTATTTAACAAGGCAAGTCAGTTAATAAGAACAAATTCTTATTTACAATGATGGCCTAGGAATAGTTGGTTAACTGCCTTGTTCAGAGGCAGAATGACTGATTTTTACCTTGTCATTCAAGGGTTTTTCTTTATTTTTACTATTATTTACATTGTAGAATAATAGTGAAGACATCAAAACTATGAAATAACACATATAGTAACCAAAAAAGTGTTAATCAAATTGAGATTCTTCATAGTAGGCACCCTTTGCCTTGATGACAGCTTTGCACACTCTTAGCATTCTCTCAACCAGCTGCATGAGGTAATCACCTGGAGTGCATTTCAATTAACAGGTGTGCCTTGCTAAAAGTTAATTTGTGGAATTTCTTTCGTTCTAAATGTGTTTGAGCCAATCAGTTATGTTGTGACAAGGTAGGGGTGGTATACAGAAGATAGCCCTATTTTGTAAAAGACCAGGCCTATAATATGGCAAGAACAGCTCAGTCAAGCAAAGAGAAACAACAGACCATCGTTACTTTAAGACATGGTCAGTCAATACAGAACATTTCTTCAAGTGCAGTTGCAAAAACCGTAGTCTGACTTGGATATAGATACTTCTTTTGTACCTGTTTCCTCCAGCATCTTCACAAGGTCCTTTGCTGTTGTTCTGGGATTGATTTGCACTTTTCGCACCAAAGTACATTCATCTCTAGGAGACAGAACGCGTCTCCTTCATGAGTGGTATGACGGCTGCGTGGTCCCATGGTGTTTATAGTTGCGTACTGTTGTTTGTACAGAACGTGGTACCTTCAGGCATTTGGAAATTGCTCCCAAGGATGAACCAGACTTGTGGAGGTCTACAATCTTTTTCTGAGGTCTTGGCTGATTTCTTTTGATTTCCCCATGATGTCAAGCAAAGATGCAATAAGTTTGAAGGTAGGCCTTGAAATACATCCACAGGTGCACCTCCAATTGAATCAAATAATGTCAATTAGATGTCCTAACCGACTTGCCAAAACTATAGTTTCTTAACAAGAAATTTGTGGAGTGGTTGAAAAATGAGTTTTAATGACTCAAACCTAAGTGTATGTAAACTTCCGACTTCAACTGTATACTCACTACCGTTCAAAAGCTTGGGGTCACTTAGAAATGTCCTTGTTTTAAATTTTTTATCCATTAAAATAACATCAAATTCATCAGAAATACAGTGTAGATATTGTTAATGTTGTAAATTACTATTGTAGCTGGAAACGGCAGATTTTTTATGGAATATCTACATTGGCGTACAGAGGCCCATTATCATCAACCTTCCCTCCTGTGTTCCAATGGCACATTTAATTTTTTTATTTCACCTTTATTTAACCAGATAGGCAAGTTGAGAACAAGTTCTCATTTACAACTGCGACCTGGCCAAGATAAAGCAAGCAGTTCGACACATACAACAACACAGAGTTACACATGGAGTAAAACAAACATAGTCAATAATGCATTAGAAAAAAAACAAATCTATATACAAAGAGTGCAAATGAGATAAGTTAAGGAAGGTAAGGCAATAAATAGGCCATGGTGGCAAAGTAATTACAATATAGTGTTTAAACACTGGAATGGTAGATGTGCAGTAGATGAATGTGCAATGTAGAAAAACTGGGGTGCAAAGGAACAAGATAAATAAATAAATACAGTAGGGGATGAGGTAGTTGGTTGGGCTATTTACAGATGGGCTATATACAGGTGCAGGGGTCTGTGAGCTGCTCTGACAGCTGGTGCTTAAAGCTGGTGAGGGAGATAAGTGTCTCCAGTTTCAGAGATTTTTGTAGTTCATTCCAGCAGAGAACTGGAAGGAAAGTCGGCCAAAGGAGGAATTGGCTTTGGGGGTGACCAGTGAGATATACCTGCTGGAGCACGTGCTACTCGTTGGTGCTGCTATGGTGACCAGCGAGCTGAGATAAGGCGGGGTTTTACCTAGCAGGGACGTGTAGATGACCTGGAGCCAGTGGGTATGGCGACGAGTGTAAAGCGAGGGCCAGCCAACGAGAGCGTACAGGTCGCAGTGGTGGGTGGTACAGTGGGGCAAAAAAGTATTTAGTCAGCCACCAATTGTGCAAGTTCTCCAACTTAAAAAGATGAGAGAGGCCTGTAATTTTCATCATAGGTACACTTCAACTATGACAGAC